>JAKCPB010001690.1:0-91908 GCA_021442155.1 Cymbidium sinense
TTATTCATTTTATTAGTTATTGGCTTTTAATTCTTTTTATTTTTATTATTAGTTTTATTCATTAGTTATTAGTCTTTACTTTAATTAAAGTTAGTCCAGTTTAGTTATTATTAGTTATTAGTTTAGTTTTTAATTAATTATTAATCATTAATTATTATTTAGTTTTTATTAGTCTTTAATATTATTTTTTTTTATTATTTATTAGTTTTATTTATTACTATTTGATATTAGTTTTTTTTTAGTTATTAGTTATTAGCCATTTAGTTTTATTATTAGTTTTAGTTATTATTTTTATTATTTTATTGGTTATTATTATTAGTTTATTTTAGTTATTATTAGTTAATTATTATTTTTAATTATTTTTTGGTTATTAGTTTATTTTTAATTAGTTTTAGCTTAGTTTATTATTTTAATTACATTAGTTAGTTTTTATTAGTTATTTATTTATTAGTCTATTATTTTAGTTATTATTATTATTAGTTATTTAATTATTTATTGTCTTAGTTATTAGTTACTTTATCGGTTTGTTTATTTATTATTACCTATTATTTACCATTATTAATTTATTAGTTATTAGTTTATTAGTTTCATTTTTTAGTTGTCATTATTATTATTAGGTAATTAGTCTTAGTTTATTAGCATTATTATTTAGTTCATTAGTTTTTATTTTGTATTAGTTTGGTCTTTAGTTTTAGTTATAGTCATATTTTATAGTTATTAGTTATTTTTATTATTTAGTCATTAGTTAGTTTTTTAGTTCATTATTATTAGGTTTTAGCTTTTATTATTTAATTATTTATAGTTAGTTTTATTAGTTTTTTTTAGCTCTGCTTATTATTATTGTCAGTTTTTTAGTTTATTAGCCTTAGTTACCTAATAGTTATTAGTTTTATTTTTATTAGTTTTATTTATTAGTTAGAGGTTATTAGTTAGTTATTATTATTAGTTATTATTAGTTTTAGCTTATTATTAGTTTATTAGTTTTTTATTATTTTTAGCTTAATTCATTATTTTTAGTTAAGTTTAGTTAGTTTATATTAGTAATAATTATTATGTTTTAGTTATTAATTTTATTAGTTTTATTATTGATTATTTATTAGTTAGCTTTATTAGTTATTAGTTACTTATTATTTGTTACTTATTATTATTAGCTTATTTTAGTTTTATTATTAGTTTTAAGTTATTTATTTAGTTATTATTAATTTTATTTAGTTTCTTAGTTTTTATTATTATTAGTTTTAGTTATTATTATTTATTATTATTATTTATTTGTATTAGTTATTTATATTAGTTTTAGTTATTAGTTTTATTAGTTTTATTAATTATTATTGGTATTAGTTTGTTTAGTTTTGTTATTATTATTACTTTTAATTTTTAGTTATTATTATTTTTTAGCTTCTTCTTTAAGTTTATTATTTTTAATTTTAGTACTTTTAGTTTATTAGTTTTAGTTAGGTTTATTATTTTAGTTTTATTGGTTGCTATTTATTAGTTTAATATTATTAGCTATTTAGTTTTATTACTATTAGTTTTATTAGTTTTTATTTACTTATTCTAGCTACTATTTTATTTTAGTTATTATTAGTAATTACTTTTATTAGCTTTATTTTAAGTCGCTTATTAGTTTTAGTTAGCTCATTAGCCTATTAGTTATTCCATTAGTTAGTTATTAATATTATTAGTTAGTTAATTTATTTATTATTATTAGTCTATTAGTTCATTAGTCTTTATTAGTTTAGTTATTTTATTAGTTAATATTAGTTTCATTAGTTTTAGGCTCTAGTTAGTTAGTTAATTTTAGTTAGTTTAGTTAGTTTTATTTTTTATTATAGTTAGTTTAGTTATTATTAGTTTTAGATTAGTTTAGCTATTAGCCTATTAGTTACTAGTTTAGTTAATATCTATTAGTTAGTTATTATTATTATTGGGCTTAGTTTTATTAGTTTTATTAATATTTAGTTAGTTAATTAGTTTAGTTATTATTAGTTTTAGCTCATTATTATTTTAGTTTATTTATTATTCTATTAATAAATTTAGTTTATTAGCTCTAAGCTATTAGTTGTATTTTTTTAGTTAGTTTAGTTATGGCTACTTAGTTATTAGTTAGTTATAGTTAGTATTAGTTATTAGTTTAGTTTATTATTAGTTTATTTCTTGGCTATACTTTATTACTTAGTTAGTTTTTATAATGTTTATATTTAGTTATTATTTATCATTTAGTTATTAGCTTCATTATTAGTTATTAGTTTAATTCTAGTTATTTAGTTATTATTAATTAATTTAGTTTTATTATTAGTTATTATTATTTATTAGTTTAGCCTATTTATTAGTTTGTTTAGTTTAGCAAAGCTATTATAGTTTTATTAGTTTATTTAGTTAGTTTTATTACCTTGCCATTAATTATTCTTTATTAGTCTTTATTAGTTTTTACTTATTAGATTATTACATTTAATTTTAGTTTAGGCCTTTTACTAAATATTATTTAGTATTATAATCATTTTTAGTTTATTAATAGTTATCAGCTATTATTTAGTAATAGCTTTATGTTAGTTATATTTTAGCCATTTATTAGTTATTAGTCTTAGTTAGCCTTTAGTAGTTTTATATTTATTAGTCATAGTATTAGTTAGTTTAGCTCATTTAGTTTATTCTGTTTATTATTAATTTATTATTAGTTTACATTACTAGTATTTAGTTAGTTTTAATTATTAGTTAGTACATTAGTTTACCTTTTTTATTAGTTATCATTAGTTATTTTAGTATCTATTAGTTTTAGCTTACTAGTCAATTAGTCATAACAGTCATTAGTATTATTAGTTTAATTATTATAGCACACATTATCATTCTTATTAGTTTAGTTATCTATTTATTACTATTAGTTTAGTCATTATTAGTCATTAGCCTGTTTATTAGTTAGTATTATTAGTATTATCTTTATCTTGTTTGCCTTTATTAGATTATTAGTCAGTCATTAATATTATTATTATTAATATTATTAATATTAATTATTATTAACAATATTTCATTAATTAGTCATTAGTATTATTGTTATTATTAGTTTTAGTTATTAGTTTTTATTTAGTCATTAGTATTATTGGTCAATAGGTTCCATTAGCTTTAGTTTAGGTTTTGTTTGTTAGTTTAGTTAGTTTTTGTTACTGGTCATTAGTTTGCCTTTTTTTATTTATAATTTTAGCTCTCTTAGTCTTCTATTACTATTAGTCATTAGTTATTAGTCTTTAGTTAGTGATTTGTTTATTAGTCTTAGTTATTTTATTTATTTTATTATAGTTTACTATTAGTTATTATATTAATTATTAGTTATTATTTTATTAGTTTGTATTATTTATCAGTTAGTTACTTATTATTAGTTGTTTATTATTATTATTATTATTATTATTATTATTATATATTATTATTATTATTATTATTTTATTAATTATTATTAGTTATTATTAGTTTTAGTTAGTTTTATTACTATTAGTTAGTTAGTTATTAAGTTAGTTTTATTATTGTTATTAGTTATTTAGTTATTTAGTTTTATTAGTTTTATTATTTTTTAGGTTTTATTTATTTTATTTTAGGATTAAGTTTAAGTTTTATTTTAATTTAGTTAGGTTTTTTAGGTTTATTTTAGGTTTATTTCAGTTTAGATTTATTTTTAGTTTATTTTATTTTATTTAGTTTAGGTTTATTTTTTTTTAGGTGTAGTTTTATCTTTATTTATTTTATTTATTTTAATTTTTAGGTTTAGTTTTTATTTATTTATGGTCTCATTTTATCTTTATTTATTTCTAGATTTATCTTTTCAGTTTATGTTTTATATTATTTCTATTTTATGTTTAGTTTTATTTTCTTAAGTTTTTTTTATTTTTGTGTTTCTTTTGTTTTATTTTAGTTTACATTTTATTTGATTTATTTTAGTTTAGTCTCTATTTTTTATTTTATTTTATTTCTGTTTAGGTTTTAGGTTTTATTTAATTTAATTAATTTATTTTATTTTAGTTTATTTATTTATTTTTTATGTTAGGTCTCATTTAGCTAGTTTTAGTTTTTCAATTTGTGGCTGTATTTTGGAGTGGTTAGTTTTAGTGGTGGAGGCTCAGGATTGTTTAGATTTGTGGCTTATGGTCATTGTTTACAAAGTTAGGTTTAAAGATTTAGAGTTTATGCTCCTAGGGCTTTAAGATGTGCAGGGTTTTAGAATTGTTTAGGATTTTTATAATTCTTAATTTTAAAAAAAGCAAACCGACAAGGGTTTATTTTATTTTCATTTATCTTAGTTTATCTTTATTTATTTATTTTAGGTTTATATTTTTTTATTTAGTTTATTTATTTTAGTGTATTTATTTTGTTTTTTTTCTTAAGCATTTTATTGTTTATTTCTTGGTTTAGGTTTTGGCTAGTTAGGAGGTTAGTTTAGTTTTAGTTATTATTATTAGTTTTATCCATTAGTTTATTTTAATTAGTTATTACTTTAGTAATTAGTTTTTTATTAGTTATTTTTAGCCATTATTAGTTTATTATTAATTTAGTTAGTCAATTAGTTTTATTATCAGTATTATTTTATTATCTTTAGTTGCTTAGTTAGTTTTATTATTATTTTCATTCATTATTATTATTAATTAGTTTTAATTTATTATTAGTTATTACATATTATTATTAGTTATTAGTTTTATTTATTTTAAGATTATTAAGAATTTTATTATTTTATTTTTAGTTATTTAGTTAGGTATTTAGTTTTATTAGTTATTATTAGTTATCTTTTAGATTTTAGTTAAGTTTAGTTAGTTATTTAGTTGTTAGTTTTAGTTTTATTTATTATTTAGTTATTAATTAATTATTTGTTATTACTTTAATTAGTTTATTATTTTATATTACTTTTATTTTACTAGTTTTAGTTATTATTAATTTATTACTGGTTAGTTTTTATTTATTTTATTAGTTTAGATAGTTACTAGTTTAGTTATTAGTTTATTAGTTTTATTAGTTAATTTAATTAGTTTTAGTTATTATTATTATTTATTATTAGTTTTAGTATTATTTTATTATTATTATGTTATTAGTTTTTTATTTATTATTAATTATTAAAAGTTAATTGATTAGTTATTAGTTTTAGCTTTATTTTATTTAGTTATTAGTTTTAAGTTTTTTATTATTAATTAGTTATTTAGTTATTTTAGTTTTATTATTTAGTTTATTATTTTAGTTTATTATTTTTCTTTGGTTTTCATTAATTTATTAGTTTAGTTATTACTTTAGTTAGTAGTTTTAGTTATTAGTTTTATTATATTATTTTAATTTAGTTAGTTTTATTTTAATAGTTTAGTTATTTTAGTTTATTATTATTTATTAGTCGGTTATATTTTATTTAGTTTAGTTATTTTATTATTTTTATTATTATTATTATTATTATTATTATTTTATTATTATTATTATTATTATTATTATTATTATTATTTATTACATTAGTTTTATCAATCATTAGTTTAGTTATTATTATTATTTTAGTTTTAGTTATTAGTTTTGTGTTTTATTACTTAATTATTAGTTATTAGTTAGTTAAGTTATTTTTATCTTTAGTTATTACTTATTTATTATTAGTTTAGTTAAGTATTAGCATTTTAGTTATTAGTTTATATTAGCTAGTTAATATTAGTTATTTAATTATTAGTTATGAGTTATAAGTTATTTATTAGTTTAGTTAATTAATTATTATTACTTAATTTTATTAGTTTATTATTAGTCATTTAGTTATTATTTATTAGTTATTATAGTCATTAGTTATTAGTTTAGTTTATTTTAGTTATTATTATTTTATTTTATTATTAGTTATTAGCCTAGTTATTTATTTTATTAGTTATTTAGTTTTTATTATTAGTTTTATTTTTTATAATTTTTTATTAATTATTAGTCTATTAGTTATATTTAATATTATTAGTTTAGTTAGTTATTTTATTAGTTATTAATTAGTTAGTTATATAATTAGTTGTTAGTTAGTTATATATTAGTTAGTTTATATTAGTTTTAGTTATTAGTTATTATTATTAGTTAGTTTTATGAGTTTTATTTTTTTTATTTATTTATTTATTTATTATTTATTATTATTAGTTTTATTAGTAATTAATTATTACTTAGTTATTAGTTTATTACTATTAGTTTTATTAGTTATATTTGGTTTATTAGTTTCATTAGTCAGTTTATTATCATTTAGTTATTAATTTATTAGTTAGTTTTATTGTTTATTAGCTTAGTTTTATAGTTTTTATTAGTTATTTTATTTAGTTAGTTTTAGTTTTTGGTTTATTTTTTATTTATTTTTATTAGTTATTATTATTAGTATTAGTTTTTAGTTATTACTTTAATTTTATTAGTTTTTTAGTCTTATTATTAGTTATTTATTAGTCATTAGTTTAGTTATTAGTCTTTAGTATTAGTTTTATTTAGTTATTAGGTTTTATTAGGTTATTAATTTATATTCTTTATTAGTTTTATTAGTTAATTTAGTTAGTTTATTTTATAAGTTTTTTATTACTTTAGTTTTCTTAATTAGTAGTTTTAGTTTTATTTTTAGTTATTACTTAGTTATTTATTTTATTATTATTTGTTATTTAGTTTATTTAGTTATTAGTTAATTTTAGTTTATTAGTTTTTAGTTTGATTTTATTTAGTTATTTATTATTAGTTATTATATTAGTTATTAAGCTATTAGTTTATTATTTTAGTTGTTTATTAGTTATTAGTTATTATTATTATTAGATTTAGTTATTAGTTTTATTTATTATTATTATAGTTATTATTAGTTATTTAGTTATTATGAGTCTATTAGTTTTATTAGATATTTATTAAGTTTAGTTTTAGCTTTATTAGTTATTATCATTAGTTATTTATTATTTATTATTTATTATATTATTATTAGTTTTATTTAGTTATTAGTTTTAGTTTATTAGTTTTATTAGTATTATTTTTTGTTTAGTTTAGTTTTTATTAGTTTAATAGTTAGTTATTATTATATGGTTATTAGTTTTAGTTTTTATTAGTTAGTTAGTTATTTTAGTTTTAGTTAGTATTATATTATTAGTTATTATGATTATTATTATTATTAGTTAGTTTATTAGTTATTAGTTAGTTATTATTTTATTATTATTATTATTATTATTATTATTATTATTATTATTAGTTATTTGTTAGTTTTATTTTATTTAGTTTAGATTTTGGTTATTATTAGTTTAGTTAGTTTTTTATTAGTTTTATTAGTTAGTTATTAGTATAGTTATTAGTTTTATTAGTTTGAGTTTATTATTTATTAGTTTTTTAGTTTATTAGTTTTATTAATTATGGTATAGTTTTTTTATTAGTTATTATTATTATTATTATTAGTTTAGTAGTTTAATTTTATTTAGTTTTTTTTTTAATTATTATTTATTTATTTATTAGTTTTATTATTTACTTTATTATCTGAGTTTATTACTATTAGTTTAGTTATTAATTATTTATTAGTTTAGTTTATTAGTTTTAGCTATTATTTTAATTATTAGTTTTAGTTATTTGTTTTATTAGTTTTATATATATTATTAGTTGTTAGTTTATTTTATTAGTTTTAGTTATAGTTATTATTTATTAGTTAGTTTTTATAGTTTTTATTAGTTATTAGTTATTATTAATTATTATTAGTTATTATGTTTTAGTTATTAGTTATAAATAATTAGTTAGTTTTAGTTATTAGTTTATTAGTTATGATTTTATTAGTTATTAGTTATTAGTTAGTGAGTTTAGTTTTTTTTATTTTAGTTATTAATTATTATTAGTTAATTAGTTCTTATTAGTTTTAGTTTATTAGTTATTAGTTATAATTAGTTTATTAGTTTATTAGTTTTATTAGTTATTATTTAGATTATTATTTATTTATTTATTATTAGTTAGTTATTATACCAATTATTTTTTTAGTTATTATTATTAGTCTTTTATTAGTTATTAGTTTAATTATTTAGTGTTTTATTAGTTTAGTTATTTAGTTAATTAATAATTTAGTTAGTTTTATTATTAGGTTTCTTTTAGTTATTAGTTTTTTATTAGTATTAGTTTTTATTAGTTTTAGTTATTTAGTTTAGTTATTTATATTATTTAGTTAGTTATCTTAATAGTTACTAGTTAGTTAGTTATTTAGTTTAGTTATTATTAGTTATTAGTTATTATTAGTTGTTATTAGTTTTAGTTATTTGTTATATTTTATTATTTGTTTTATTATTTATTATTATTTATTTATTTATTAGTTTATTATATTAGTTTATTAGTTTAGTTAATTAATCATTATAGTTATTACTAGTATTAGTTTAGTTATGGTTTATTATAGTTATTAGTTATTTAGTTATTATTTAGTTTTTAGTTTTTATTAGTTTTTTAGTTATTAGTATTAGTTAATCTTTATTAGTTATTAATCTTTAGTTAAGTAGTATTATTATTAGTTAGTAAATTTTAGTTATTAGTTATTATTAGTTATTAGTATTAGTTTTGTTAGTTTATTTATTAGTTTAGTTGTTAGTTATTAGTTATTTATTATTAGTTTTAGTTTTATTATCTGTTTAGTTATTTAGTATTTAGTTTTATTTTATTATAGTTTTTTATTAGTTATTATATCAGAGTTTTAGTTTATTGTTAGTTTATTATTTTAGTTTATTAGTATTTAGTTATTAGTTATTAAGTTTTATTAGTTTTAGTTTTTAATTAGTTTATTGTTTTATTAGTTTTTATTTATTATTAGTTTTTATTTATTAATTATTATTTATTAATTTTTTAGTTATTATTATTAGCATTTTATTATTATTAGTTATTATTATATTTTTAGTTTATCAGTTATTAGTTATTATTTAGTTTTATTATTAGTATTAGTATTAGTTATTAGTTATTATTACTTTATTAGTTATTATTTTATTAGTAGTTAGTTGTATTTAGTATTAGTTATTATTATTTATTTTATAGTTAGTTAGTTATTTAGTTATTAGTTGATTATTATTAGTTATTAGTTTTATTAGTTTTATTATTAGTTATTAATTAGTTATTAGTTATTAGTTATTATTAGTTATTAGTTAGTTTCTTTAGTTATTAGTATTTTATTATTATTTATTTATTATTAGTATTATTTATTTTTTAGTTATTATTACTATTATTTAGTTTTAAGTTATTATATTATAATTATTAGTTATTAATTTTTTTAGTTTATTATTATTAGTTTAGTTATTAGTTTTATTAGGTTAGTTATATTAGTTTATTATTAGTTATTATTAGTTATTATTATATTACTATTTTAGTTATTAGTTTATTATTTTATTAGTTTTAGTTTTATTATTAGTTTTAGTTATATTAGTTTATTATTTATTTTAGTTATTAATTTATTATTAGTTAGTTTAGTTTACTATTAGTTTATTTTTATTATTTATTAGTTATTAGTTTTATTAGTTTTAGTTTTTTATTATTAGTCTTAGTTTTATTAGCTATTATAGTTTTTAGTATTATTATAATTAGTTTTATTTTAGTTAGTTTTAGTTATTTATTAATTATTATTTATTAAGTTATATTTTATTAGATTATTTTAGTTATTAGTTAGTTATTATAGTTAGTTTAGTTATTAGTTTGTGGTTTTTTATTAGTTATTATTATTTTAGTTATTTAGTTTATTTAGTTTATTTATTAGTTATTATTTTAGTTATAGTTATTATTATTATTATTATTATTATTATTAATTATTATATATTATTTAGTTATTACTTTTTTATTTTAGTTTATTAATTTTATTAGTTTTTAGTTTATTACTTTAGTTATTATTAGTTATTAGTCTTTATTATTTATTATTAGTTTATTAGTTTATTAGTATTATATCTAGTTATATTATTAGTTATTACTTTAGTTTAGTTTTATTAGTTTATTTTATTAGTTTATTAAGTTTATTATTATTTTTATTAGTTAGTTTAGTTATTTATTTTTTATTTTATTATTTTATTATTTTTTTTTTTTAGTTGTTTAGTGTTATTAGTTATTTTAATTATTTTATTTTAGTTTAATTATTAGTTATTTAGTTATTAGTTTAATTAATAGTTATTATTAGTTAATATTAGTTTATTACTAGTTAGTTTATTTTTTTTATTATTTATTAGTTTTATTATTTAGTTATTTAGTTTTATTAATTATTTAGTAATATATTATTATTAGTTTTATTATTTTTTTATTTGTAGTATTATTATTTATTAGTTCATTTTATTATGATTATTAGTTATTAGTTATTTAGTTATTTTGATTAGTTTTAGTTATTTAATCATTAGGTTTTAGTTAATTATTAGTTAGTTTATTTAGTTATTTTATTATTTGTTTATTAGGTTTTATTTGTTTTATTTAGTTATTTATTATTAGTTAGTTTTTTTATTATTAGTTTATCATTAGTCTTATAGTATTATTTAGTTATTAGTTAATTATTATTTTATTAGTTAGTTTTATTTTTTATTTTTTAGTATTAATTATTATTATATTTTAGTTAGTTATTAGTGTTAGTTATTAGTTAGTTAGATTTTTTAGTTTATTATTAGTTTATTATTATTAGTTTTATAGTCATTATATTTTAGTCATTTAGTTATTATTAGTCTTATTATTATTTAGAATTAGTTAGTTATTAGTTAGTTATAGTATTTATTATATTTATTAGTTTTTTTAGTTATTAGTTTATTAGTTATTAGTATTATTTTAGATTTTATTTTTAGTAGTTTTTTTATTAATTATTTTATTATCATTATTAGTTAGTTTTTATATTATAGTTTTAGTTAGTTATTATTTAATTAGTTTTATTATTTATTAGTTATCATTAGTTTTATTAGTTAGTTATTATTATTATTATTATTATTTTAGTTTTATTTTTATTTTATTGGTTAAATTATTAGTTATTTATTAGTTTTATTCTTTATTGCTACCATTATCTTATTAGCCATTGGTTTTGTTTAGTTTAATATTATTTTAGTTTAGGTATAAGTTTAGATAGTTTATTTTAGTTATTATTATTAGTTATTATATTATTATTAAATATTATTAGTTAGTTATTAGTTAGTTAGTTTTATTATATTAGTTAGTTATTAGTTTTTAGCATATTTTATTATTATTATTTTCATTTTAGTATTAGTTTTTAGTTTAATATTATTAGTTATATTTAGTATTATTATTTTTTTATTTTACTATTAGTTATTAGTTATTTTATTATTAGTTATTAGTTTTTATTATTAATTATAGTTAGTTATTATTTTTAGTTTTAGTCATTAGTTATTAGTTATTAATAGTTATTATTTTATTTTATTATATTTTAGTTATTAATTATTTTATTTTATTTATTATTATTAGTTATTATTAGTTTAGTTAGTTTTTATTAGTTATTAGTTATTAGTTATTTTTTATTATTATTTAGTTTATATTAGTTATTATTTATTAGCTAGCTAGTTAGTTAGTTTATTAGTTATTAGTTTTAGTTTATTAGTATTATTAGTTATAGTTATATTATTAGTTAGTTATTATTATATTATTAGATTAGTAGTTTTTAGTTATTATTTATTAGTTTTTTATATTTAGTTATTATTTATTTATTAGTTAGTTATTAGTTATTAATTAGTTTAGTTATTAGTTAATTTGGTTTAGTTATTTTAGTTTTATTATTAGTTTTTTTTATTTTATTAGTTATTATTTATAGTTATTAGTTATTTATTATTATTATTTATTTTATTATTATTATTATTTTATTAGTTTAGTTTTAGATTTATTTATTATTAGATTTTAATTAGTTATTAGTTAGATAGTATTATTAGATTAGTTATTATTTTATTTTATTTTATTATTTAGTTTATTATTATTTTAGTTATTAATTATTAGTTATTAGTTTAGTTAGTATTCATTTATTATTAGTATTATTTATTAGTTTTTTAGTATTAGTAATTAGTTTTATTATTAGTTGTTTTAGTTTTTTATTAATTTATTTATTATTATTTTAGTTTATTAATTATTAGTTATTATTTGTTATATTTTAGTATTAGTTTTTTTTATTAGTTATTTAGTTTATTATTAATTATTAGTTTATTATTTTTAATAAGTTATTTAGTTATTAGTTAGTTATTTATTAGTTACTTTAATTATTAGTTTTTAATTATTTTTTAGTTTTTATTTAGTTATTACTATTATTATTTTATTAGTTATTAGTTAATTATTATAGTATTATTTTATTATTATTATTATTATTAGTTATTATTATTTAATTATTTAGTTAGTTATTTAGTTTTATTTTAGTTATTATTAGTTTATTAGTTTTATAGTTTTAGTTTATTATTAGTTTTATTAGTTATTAGTATTATTAGTTTATTTTTATTATTTATTATTATGTAGTTATTTTATTATTTATTATTTTATTAGTTTTATATTTTTATTAGTTTTAACCAATTAGTTTTATATTTTAGTTAGTATTTTATTTATTAGTTATTATTTTATTAGTTATTATTATTAGTTTAGTTTTATATAAGTTTTAGTTTATTAGTATTTTATCTAGTATTTATTAGCTTATTATTATATTTATTAGTTATTAGTTTTAGTTTAGTATTTAGTTAACATTATCAGTTTATTATTAGTAGTTTTTAGATTTAGTTTTAGTTAGTCATTAGTAATTACAATAGTCAGCAATTATTAGTTAATTAGTTTACTATTATAGAGTCATAGTTTAGCCTAGTTAATAGTGAGCAGTTTTTAGTCATTAGTTAGTGCTAGTTAGTTAGTTTTATAGTATTTAGTTATAGTTTAAGTCATCTTATTAGCCTATTAGTTTTTTATTAGTTTATATTAGTTTAATTATTAGCCATTAGATTAGTTTAGCTAGTTAGTAGTTTAGTTAGTTTATCTTTTATTATTAGTCTTTTATTAATTATTTACTAGTTACTATTTTTTATTAGTTAATTAGTTTTATATTTTATTAATGAGTTAGTTATTAGTTATTATTTTGTTAATTATTTTATTTAGTTATTTTATTATTTATTATAATAATTATTAAGTTTTATTTAATATGTTAGTTTTATTAGTTTTATTATTAGTTTAATATTTTATTTTATTAGTTATTTAGCTTTATTTAGTTTATTAGTTTATCATTAATTTATATTAGTTATTATTTTTTTTTAGTTATATTAGTTATTTTAGTTTATTTTAGTTATTAATTTATTAGTTATTAGTTTATTATTATTATTATTATCATTTTATATTATTAGTTATTATTAATAGCTTATTCTTTAGTTTTTAGTTTTATTAATTTTATTTGTTTTAGTTAGTTTAGTTTTTATTATTATTAGTTTTTATTTTATTAGTTATTATAGTTATTATAGTTATTAGTTAGTTATTAGTTATTAGTAGATTATTTTACTATTAGTTATTAGTTTAGTTTTCTTAGTTTTAGTATTATTATTTTTAATTATTTATTATTTTATATTTATTAGTTATTAGTTATTAGTTTTATTATTATTAGTTATTTAGTTTTTATTATTAATTTTAGTTATTAGTTATTATTATTAGTTTGATTATTTAATTATTATTATTATTATTATTTAGTTATTATTATTATTATTTTAATTATTTTAGTTATTAATATTTATTCTATTATTATTAGTTTTATTATATTTAGTTATTATTATTTTATTGTTAGTTATTTAATCATTATTATTAGCCAATTATTTATTAATAGTTATTATGTTTAGTTATTATGTTTTAGCCATTATTAGTATTAGTTTTATTATTATTATTTTTAGTTATTAGTTTTTATTAGGTTATTTTATTATTAGTTTATTAGTTTATTATAGCTATTATTATTATTTTTATTAGGTTTTATTATTATCATTAGGTTTTTAGTATTATAGTTATTTATTTAGTTAGAGAAGTTATTATTATATTAGTTTATTTTTTAATATTTTTTTATTAGTTTAGTTATTTTAATTTTATTATTAGGTTTTAGTTTTATTATTTTAGTTTATTTTAGTTTTATATTCTTTTTTATTAGTTTAGTTTATTATCATTATTAGGTTTTATTTTATTAGTTTTATTTACTTAACTGGATATTAGTTTTAGTTTTATATTTTTTAGTCTTTAGTCAGTTTATTAAGTTTTAGTCATTAGTTATTAAATAACATTATTAGTTCATTACTTTTTATTATTTGCTTTAGTTATTAAGTTTTATTTAGTTTATTATTTAGATAGTATTAGTAAGTTTATTTTTTTATTAGTCTTATTTGTCTTTGTTATTTTATTTATTAGTTAGTTATTATATTATTTAATATTAAATTAGTTTAGATTATTATTAGTTTTTTATTTATTAGTTATTATTAATTTTATTTTGTTTATTTTATTTATTATTATTATTTAGTTATAGTTATTATTAGTTATATTATTATTATTAGTTATTAGTTATTAGTTATTAGTCTTAGTTATAGTTATTATTATTTTATCGCCATTATTAATATTATTTATTAGGTTTTATGTTTAGTTTTGTATTATTATAATTTTAATTGTTTCACTAGTTTTTAGTTTTAGTTTTAGTTTATTATATAGTTTTTTTTTTAGTTTATTAGTTAGTTAGTTTATTATTTTAGTTTTTTAGTTTTATTAATTAATTATTATTAGTTATTTAGTTTATTTTATTATTTATTTTTTTATTAGTTTTATTACTTAGTTATTTAGTTACTTTAGTTAATTATTTATTTTGTTATTATTAGTAATTTTTTACTATTAGTTATTAGTTAGTTTAGTTGGTTTATTAGTTTTATTATTAATTTATTATTATTCCATTAGGTTTTAGTTTATATTATATTTAGTTTTAGTTAGTATTAGTTTTATTATTTATTTTTAGCTTATTTATTATTATTATTAGTTTATTTATTTATTATTTTAGTTATTAGTTATTAGTTAGTTTAGTTTATTAGTTTTATTAGTTATTTCATTATTATTATTATTTATTATTACTTTATTAGTTGGTTAGTTATATTTCTTTTAGTTTTTTATTATAGATTATTTAATTATTAATTTTATTAATTTAGTTATTAGTATTAGTTAGTTAATTATTTAGTTATTAGTTATAGTTTATTTTAGTTTATTTTATTATTTAGTTAGTTTATAGTTATTTTATTTAGTTATTATATTTTATTAGTTTATTTTTTTATTATTATTAGTTATTATTATTAGTTTTTTTTAGTTTTAGTTTATTAGTATTAGTTATTAGTTTTAGTTTAGTTTTTATATTTTATTAGTTTTATTTTTTATTATTATTTTATTTAGTTTTATTTATTATTTTATTTTAATTAGATTATTTAGTTTAGTTAGTTTATTATTAGTTAGTTTATTAGTTAGTTTAGTATTAGTTTATATTAGTTATTATTATTATTATAAGTTTATTTGTTTTAGTTTTATTAGTTTTTTAGTTTATTTATTTATTATTATTATTAGTTATTATTTATTAATAAATTATTAGTATTATTATAGTTTTATTTAGTTTATTAGTTAGTTTTAGTTAGTTTTTATTATTATTATTATTTATTAGTTTTATTATTTTAATTATTAGTTTAGTTTTAGTTTTAATTTATTAGTAAGTTTAGTTTTATTATTTATTAGTATTATTATATTTGTTATTAGGTTTTAGTTTTAGTTAGTTATTATTTATTAGTTAATTATTATTTTGTTATTATTAATTTTATTATTATTTTATTTTTATTATAGTTATTATTAATTTATTTATTAGTTTTAGTTTTTTTATTAGTTTTATTATTATTATTTATTATTAGTTTATTAGTTTTGTTAGTTATTAGTTAGTTAGTTTTATTTGTTATTTAGTTAGTTAGTTTTATTATTTATTAGTTATTATTTATTATTATCGCTATTACTTAATTAGTTTATTAGTTATTACTATTTAGGGTTTTTTTTGGGAAACCCCATGTAGGGGAATTTTATTGCCACAAAAAGAGGGTTACAAGGTCCTTAAAGGAGATAAAGTCTAGAACTATTGCTCAAAGAGCTACAATCAGCCTAGGGAGTAAATCCCCTATCTAATGCCTAAAAGCAAAGAAAAACAAGAAAGCAATCAAAAGATACAAATTGGTTAACATAATAAGCCAATGGAAGATTAGTGCCAGTGCTCTGCAAGATGTGAGAATGCAAGACACTCTAGAGCAAACCAACAAGAGGACAAGAGAGAAACACCTGCAAAAAATGTGACAGAAAAGAAGTTAGAAGTTAAGGTAATACAAGACAAAATGATAAAAAACGCATAACTGAGAATGATAGTAAAGAAATGTGAGAGAAGGCTCAGCCACACCTAGGGGTGATGCAAATATGAGCATCCATGGTTCAGCAGAAGGGTTACATCACAAGAGCTACTACCAAGCCAAAAGGGAGTGAAATCATCATAGCCATCATAGCCAACAAACCCGTGAGAAGAAGCAGCCAATTGTTGAAAGCCTTATGGGCTTTATTACCTGCAAGCCTAAACAAAACCATAGATAAAATAGAGAGGAAATTGCAAAGAGCAATAAGATAAGGGATCCCATGCATGAAAATTATCATCAATATAGTCACCATGACATGAGAATACTTATCCATATGAGAATGAGCCATCTTTGCCAACCTCATGAAAATCAGCCAAGAGGTATAATAGCCAAAGATAAAACCCACCACAAGAAAAAAGCAGAAGAGGCAGCCTGCTGAAATTCTGCTAAGCAAGTCAATGAGCCTATAAATAACACCATCCCAAACATATGATATATATATGAATCTTTCTGGCCAGGAGTACAGCTTTGAAGCATAGTCCAAAAATGAACCCAATCATAATAATGAATGCAGATGTGAACAACCCCCTTATTAATATTCATAATAGTAGTTGGCAAAAAGAAATTGTAAAAGAAGGCAGCATAACCCAACACAGGAAATAGACTGCATCCCACTAAAAATAGCACCAAATAAAGACAAATAACTACAGCCTGACAAAGATGGATGAAAATCGATAATCCAGATCAACAAACAACCAAGACAAAGAAGAAAGAAAAGGCAACAAAAGCCCATGGTACCACCCATTTAGAATGACAAGGCATACCAAGTGGATAGATGCTTAATCACAATGATCCGCACAAGCCTAATCAACCAAGATGGGAAAAGAAACAGAGAGCAAGGTAGAAGATACAAACAACAAGGGCAATCAACAATCCAACCCCAATAGCAAAACAATTAATGCAATAATGGAACCCACCAGAAGAAAAATCAAAAAGGGGATTCAAATGAGAGTCAACATTGGAATCCGATAAAACAAGACAAATAGATAACCAAGACAACAAATAGCCAAGACAAAGAAAAGATAGCTAGTCAATAAAAAGCTCTCATTCAGGTAGACATTGCATAGTTAGTAACCAAATAGGTAGACCATAAACACATGGATCTGAGAAGCAGCCTGTGACAGAATCATCAAAGACAATCGAATAAACAATGTTAGAAATAGCTAACATAGGACCCTAAAGTCCTACAACCAACAAAGATAGAGCCAACATTGGAATCCTAAAAATGAACCCAATCATAATAATGAATGCAGATGTGAACAACCCCTTATTAATATTCATAACAGTAGTGGCAAAAGCAATTGTAAAGGAAGGCAGCATAACCCAACACAGGGAATAGGCTGCATCCCACCAAAAAATAGCACCAAATAAAGACAAATGTAACTACAAAAGAAGAAGATGTCGATAGAAAATCGATAATCCAATCAACAAACAACAACCAAGACAAAGAAGACAAAGAAAAGGCAAGTGCCCATAGTACCCATTCGAATAGACAAGCATACTAAGTGGATAGATGCTTAATCACAATGATCTGCACAAGCCTAACTAAACCAAGATGGGAAAAGAAACAGCAGTAGATAAGGTAGATCACTGCCCAGATACAAACAACAAGGGCAATCAACAATCCAACTCCAATAGCAAAATAGTTAATCCAATAATGGAACCCACCAGAAGAAAAATCAAAAAGGTGATTCAAATGAGAGTCAACATTGGATTCCAAATAAAACAAGATAGTAGAGAACCAAGACAACAAACAGCCAAGAAAGCAAAAGACAGCTAGCTGGCCATAAAAGCTCTCATTCGGAGTAGACATTACAATAGTTAGTAACCAAATAGATAGACCATAAACACAGGGATCTGAGAAGCAAGTGCAAAGAATCATCAAAGACAATCGAACAATGTCGAAACAACAACATAGACCCTAAAGTCCTACAACCAATAAAGATAGAGCCAACATTGGAATCCTGAAAAACCAAGATAGCAAATATCCAAGGCAACAAATAATGAAGACAATAAAAAATAGCAAGCTGGCCATAAAACCACCCATTCGTAATAAATAGTGCAATAGATACAAGTTTAATCAAACAAGATGGAAAAATAGCAAGTAAAGTAGTCCACGAATTCGATGATCTCGTGATAAAATAAACCACTAAGGGGATTTAAAGCAAAAGCCACCAAGCAGTCAACAACATCAAAAGAGGTTTGCTGAACAAAACAAACCAAAACCCCAGAAGCAGCTTTCAGAGTATTAATCCAGTTCAACCGATAGTAATTACCAACAAGCTAGCCAAAAGTCCACCCATTCAGAGTAAATAGAGCATATGCTAATATCCAAACCTTCCAGATAAAGATGATCAGGCTAGCAGCTAAACCCACATCCACTGAAAAGGAAAACTGATAAGCCATTAAGGAAGTCCAAACCTGCAGGGAATAATAAAATTGAACTTGCGCTTTCTCTCCGGGTTGGGTATATGAGGTTGGCCAAAATAATCAGCAAGACAACTCCAAAATCACCCTGCAGAACATGATAAACATCCCCAGTAGCAGCATGCTAGACATAAGACTCAATGATCCATAACAGCCAACAACCAAGAAAGAAAATAATAGCAAGTTGGCCATAAGACCAACCATTCAAAGTAGATAATGCATAAGGTAATTCCCAAATAGTCGAGAAGTGGTCCGCCAAGACTAGTAACTGTGATGGAAAAAACAACAAGTAGTGAAGTCGAAGCATCCTGAGATTAATAAAGACAAATAGTTAGAAAATCAAAAGGTAAGAAACAACCAACAACCACTATGATAACCTGCTTGATGAATGACCCACAAAACCAGAGGCCAATAGTGGAAACAATAATGCAAATAATACACCCAACAGATAGAACACCATAAAAAATCAGAGATGTAAAATAATAGCAAAATGAAGTCAAAAGGGAGTGAACATAAATAACCATCAAGATAAAGATGATCGTTTGCAAAGAAAGCCCACATCCTCGAGGCAAACGGATAAGCCAGGGAAGTCCAATCGCAAAGAGATAGAAGAAATAAACAGAAATTGTAGTTACACTCCTAGCGTTGGGGATATGAGGTCAAACAAAACAATCAGTAAAACAACTCCAAAAGCACCCTACTGAACATCATGGACAACCCCAGTAGCAGCATGATGAACATAAGATGCAATGATCCAGATCAGCCAACAACCATGTAGAAAATTATATCAAGTTGGCCATAAGACCACCCATTCAAATTAGGCAAAGCTAAGGTTTGAAAGAAATTCAGAAATACATTAAACCAATCCCAAGAGTAGCAGACGTGTCGGCCATAAAGTTATACGTATATAGCAGATAGGCATTGAGGAAAGGGACCCAATATAATTCCGGATGTCCGTTGATCAATAAATAGAGCAAAAAAATAGAGCATTAAGTAATATATCTCCCTACAAAGAACCAAGCAACATCTTACCAAGAGAAGACCCCAAACAAGGGTGGGAGAGTTAAACCAACAAGAGATGCCACATAGCTAGCAAAGGGCCAAAGAAGGAGTAATAGGATGAGACATTAACAAATTCCAAAGGAGCATCGACATTAACAAGAAAATAGTATAAGCAGAGGCTCCCAATTAGAGCTAAGGCAATTAAACCAACAACACATGTCACTGAGATCAACAAGTAAGCAACAAGGGATATCACATTGATGCATCAGCAGAAACCAAGAAAGCAACAACACTGAATATAAAATGCAAAAACCGATATTGAACCAAAATAATCCCATGGGCTAGACTAATTTATAAGATAAGGGAGACCAGTATTGTCCAAATTAACCAAGTCATGCAAATGTTTGGGTAGGGTGAGTTGATCAAAGAAGATTATACCATCCAATCTGGCTCCCAGATTGGCAAGGTAATCAACACATGCATTACCTTCACGCCATACATGAGTGATGTTAAAATTAAGTTGGGTAAGAAGAGCTCTAGTTTGCTTGAGAAGGTAGTACAATTTAGTGTTGCTCATTTTGGTGAAATTCAAAAGATCAATCAGCAGAAGGGCATCCACCTCAATCCAAATATTGAGCCAACCATTTCAAAGGCAAATCTCAAGAGCTTTGTACACTGCCATTAGCTCAGTAAAAGGAACATAGCAGGAATTAAGGGGGTAGGAAAAAGCACATAGGACTTCACCATGAAGATTTCAAAATGCCACCACAACGAACCTTTATGAGAGAGAGCCATCGTGTTAATTTTAATAGTATGATCATGAGGTTTTACCCAATAAACAATCTTTTCATTTCTACATCCATAAGTTAAGACCCAGTTTATTGGCCACAAATTTACAACCTTTGAAATGTTTGTAGTGAATGAGATTGGCATTAAACAAGTCGCAAATTTTGTTTTTAATTCTAGCAATTATTCTCATGTGGTTCATAGGGATCTCATGATTTTTTGCATCATTTCTGTCCATCTATATGAACCAAATAAGGGTGATAGCAGTTATGACTTTAATGTGACCTTTAATAGTGTTGTCAAAATAAACTTCAAGAAGTTGATATAAAGTTAGGGAGCCATTGAAAATGATAATGTTAAAGAGATCATCATACCAAATCCAGTTTAGAAGCAATGGCCCCATTAACAAAGACATGGTTCACATTCTCAATGTGAAAGCAAAGATTGCATTTTGAAGGTAATTAAAAACCTTTATCCAACAAGGAGTCAACAAGGATGAAGTTTTTCAAAATATGCCAAGTAAGAAGAATAAGAAGTAGGGATAGTGATATTCCAAAGTTTGAGAAACACATTGGAAGAAACATGAGTTTTTTTAATGTGAAGCCAAACATTTTTAAAGTTAAAATCACCATTATGTGAGAGCTTAAAAAGGATCTGATCTTGATTGGTAGGAATGATAAGAATAGTAGTGAGTTTGTTCAAGAGAAAAGATGGAATATAATCAATAAGCTTACTATTGTTCCACATATTATTTTGCCAGAAAGATTTCACTTTAATAGCAAAGGAATGGGTGGAGAGTAAGTCGACAATGGACCCACATCCACTCCGCTTATCTTGCCAAAAGAATGAGGAACCGAGTTAATCCCCAAAAAATTAAGGATTTGGCATCCCATTTGATAACAAAGTCTTTTCCAAATAGAGAGTCTCACTTTATAGGGACAAATGAGGGGTGCTTACTGACAATATTTAGCCATGAAATTAACCCAAAGACTATTGTTACTCCTAAAATTCCACCAGAGTTTATAGGAAAAGGCAGTGATAGATTCTTTGATTGGCTTACATCCAAGACCACCTTCGACGAGAGTGCCACAACTTTTAACCCAAGAGGTTCAGTGCATTCTTTTAGAGGAGTTATTAGAGCCCCAAAAAAATTTGTTAAAGAGAGGCTCAATTCTGTTAATGATAGAAATGGTCGACATAATGGTTTGGATGAGATATAAAGGCATGGAATTAAGAGTGCTTTTAATCAAGGTGAGCCTACCACCAAAAGAGAGTAAATGAAATTTTCAAACAAAAATTTTATTGGAGATTTTCTGGATAAGATCATAAAAAAGATGAGATCTTTTGACCTTTAAAAATGCCTCGAGATAATTAATGGAAGTTGATGTAGCTAAAAATTAGTAATTCGAGATTTGGTTGAGCCTATTGGTAGGGATTTTAGCGGAAGGAATGAAACAATATTTTCCATCATTGAGAAAGAGGCCACTTTCTTTGCCAAATTCATTTAAAAGGTTCTTAATAGTTTTAATGTGTTGAATAAAGGCATTGCAAAAGATTATAAAATCATCAAGAAACGAGATGAGAACAGGATACCACCATGAGTTTTAAAAAACATGGTAGGATTTTATTGAAAAGATCATTCAGCTCCTCGAAAGATATTCAACAACAAGAATAAAAAGAGTGGTGATAGGGGTCTCCTTTGTTTCAAGCCATACCTTGAAGTAAAGAAGCCGAGGGACTCACCATTCATGATAACAGAGAACCAAACATTGTAATACGCTTTTGATGAGGCGTGATGAAATTATCGAAAACCCAAACAAATGTAAGATTTGAAAGAGGAAATTCCACGAGAGGTTATCAAAGGCTTTAGAGATATCCGCTGAGGAGGATGTTGCCACCTCTAGTAGAACATCAATATCATGAACTAGCTCTAGTAAGAAGGATATTGTCGAATATAGCTCTATTTTTAACGGCCAATTTGGTTAGAGAAATAATTTTAGGAGCAATGGACTTATTCTATTATTAATTAATTTAGCAATGAGTTTTGAAAGAAGGTGCAAGGTCGATAGTCTAAAATCTCCCAAGAATCGTGGATTATTAATTTGGGAATGAGGACAATGAAAGTGCTAGAAAAGTATCTAGGTAAAGGGCTTCCATCAAAGAAGTCAACAATAGCATCAACAAGGTCAGACTTAATAAAAGGCCAACAATGCTGAAAAAATGGGTCATGTAGCCATCGTACGCTAACAGTCGGTGTTCATGCTATTGAGTACTATCGATCTCAGCTGTAGGATGCAAAGTGAGTAAAAGATTCTCATCATTAATAATCATAGAGAGGGATCGTGTGTTGGAGAGGGCATCTAGGGGTTGATGTTTAATAAATTTTGAAAATATTGTATGACAAAATCTTTAATATCATTCTTATCGCTGATCCAAATACCATTAATATTTTTGATTTTTTGAATAGAGTTTAAAGCTTTCCTTTGTTGAAAAGAGCATGGAAATACCTTGTATTTTGTCACCAATATGTTTGCTAGCTGCCTTTTGACGCCAATAGGTTTCCTCAATATTCGATAATTGATCAAGTTATTTTAGCGGTTCAACTCATCAAGCTTACTAGGATCGCTTAAGGCAAAGATCTTCAAGGGAGCAAACTAATTGTTCCATAATTTTGAGATTGGCAAAAAGATTTTTAAAATGATGCTTGTTCCACCAATTTAGATTTTTTTTAATTCTTTTGAGCTTAATCCAAAATTGAATCATGCCTTTAACGGAATTGTCTGGGTGAATAGGGGCCATCCAATTAGTGAAAACAATATTAATGAAATCACGATGTTGGGTCCACATATTTTGGAATTTAAAAGGAGAAGGGGAGGAAAGATTACTGGAAGAGGTTGTGATAGAGATCAAAAGAGGAGCATGGTCCCACAAAGTTCTACTCAAATGCTCATGAAGTGAGGGGCCATTGATTGATCCAAAGGGAATTAAAGGGTCCTATCAAGTCACCGCCAAAGTCTAGAGTTATGCCAATATAGGAGCTAAAAAACTAATATCAATCGTTGCAATCGAGGATCATATTAGAGAAGTCTTCCATGGAATGGATATTAGAGCAGCCTCCCTCCTTTCAAGAAGCAATAATAGTGAAGTCACCCCAACCAACTGTGGTTTGTTAACCGAGGAGGCTAAGGTTCTTAAGTGATCCCAAAGGATGTTCCTACCAGCTCTATTACAAGAAGCATAGATAAAGGAACCAAGAGCAGAAAATTCACCCAATGAGATTTGAACACTAACCAATTGTTTGAGATCATCAAGGATTGAAATGTTGATTAAATTATTCCAAAAATACAAAATTTTATTACTAATATTATAAAAGAAATTTTGAAAGCCAAGCATTCTAGCAACATGTGTGATCTTAGAAGAGTGAATGAAAGGCTCAATAACAATAAGTAAGGTTATGTTATGAGTGCGACAAAGGCTCCTAACACGATTGCATTGAGAGTCCCAATACCCCAAACATTCCAAATAAGAAAATTGATCATAATACGGTGGAAAGAAAAAAAAAGAGATAACTGAAAAATTGAAGGAGAAGAAAAAGAGAGCATGAGGCAACTATTTGTGGAAGTTAGAGAAGATCGAGTGGTTCTAGTGGAGCTACAAGTGAACATTCTAGCTTTAAGGGATTTTTTTTTAATAACAGCTTTGAAAAGGCCTATCTATGTCTAATGTATCTCCATCAAAAGGAGTGGTTGGTGATATTTAGAATAGAGTGATTCAAAGCATTCCTAATGGTGATTTCTCCTTCTTCAGTATCAGAGTTAGGTTGAGGAATTGGATTAGCATGGATATCACTCTGAAGGGTAATAGAAAGAGAAGTTGTGACACCATTAATAGCACAAATTTCATTCTCATTTCCATGATGATAATTCAGATTTTGATCCATCACCAAAGTATCAACATTTTTCAGTACAATTCTAGAATTAGTTTTAAGATTTTGATCCAACTTGAGATTTCCATTCAAATCACCATGATGGTTCATATGAGTCAAGGGATTGTCTTGTGATGCCAAATTATTACAAGTAGGAGTAATGTTAAATAAGTTATCATTAGTTTCACAAACCTCAATATCATTATTTTTACCAAGCTCGCATTGTTCTCCAACAAATCAAGATAAAGTAAAGGAGTAGGGGTAGGAGGGTGAGTTCCATTTTGATTAGCTTTAGGAACATAAGCGAACTTATTGGTTTTTTCATTTCCTAAAGAGGGTTTAGGATCTGACAATTTATTTTTTTAAAGATTAGGGTGTAATGCAAAGCATTTAGAGTGATCATGACCATGGATCTTATAGTGTGTGCAAAAAATAGGGAAATTTTCAAATTCCACTTTCTGATTATACCCAAAATTTTCTGAACCGATCCAAACTTCTTTAGGATACTTTTTGGTAATATCAATCTCAACCATATGTGCAACGATGGTCGAGATCTCACCAAGTGGCTTGATTTGAAGGGGCCTACCAAAGAGAGCCCCAACCGCAAATAGGACTTGATGGGTAACATAATGTATGCTCATGTTTGGAAAGGCTAGCCATAAAGGAACAATAGAGATTCCTCTTGACATCAAAGAGAGGTGACCATTTCAAAGCCTCATTTGATAATTGTACACAAAATAGAGCGATGAGCAAAGACTCTAGAGTAGTCTAAATCATTCGATAGTCAATAAGGATATGCCTAGGATCAATCAATCCATAAGTGAAAATGCCCGAGAGCTTTAGGCTATGAAAGAAGAAATGGATATTATCAAGAGTCGGGCGACGTAATGAAAATTTACCCACTAATGAAAACTCAAATGGCTTTGCCAATTTTTCCACATCAAGATCAGAGCACATTACAACTGGCATTCTACGGAAAGAAGTAGAAATTAAGTCAAGCATTAGAGCAAGTGTTCTTACCGATAGCTGCCTTTGAAGGATTTAATAGTAGGCATAGTAACAATTGAGTCGGTCCATAATACCTTGTAAATCGGAGCCATAACCGATGCCCAAGTTTAAAAGCTCAGGAAATGGCCCACCATTGAGGTCAAGGTAAACTCAATGTGATGCCAAACCGAAAGCAAAAAACCTGAAAATCTGATCATGAAGGGCCGAGAAGCGGCCAAACCGTAAGGAAAATGAGAAGGAACACAAATCGCCTGAGAGCCACGCTGTGAGAGAGAGGATGGGTTTGGTTTTTTTGAAGATATTATTATTTAGGGTTTAGGGTTTAGGGTTTAGAATTTAGGGTTTAGGGTTCGAGTTTTTTTTTTTTATATTTTTTTAATTTTTTTTAAAGTAAGTAAACCAGTAGGTTTTGGTTTATTTAGTTAATTTAGTTTATTTTTTATTTATTTTACTTTATTTTATTTTATATTTATATTTAGGTTTATTTTTATTTTAGTTTAGTTTAGTTTATTTATTTTAGTTTAGGTTTTTTATTTTAGTTTATTTTTTAAGTTTAGGTTTAGCTTTAGGTTAATTTTTTAGTTTAGTTTTATTTTTATTTTATTTTTAGGTTTTGGTTTTATTTTTTTTTAATTTTAGTTTAGGTTTAGGTTTATTATTTTATTTCTTTAGGTTTTATTTTTAATTTATGTTTAGGTTTATTTTTAGTTTATTTTTTTATTTGGTTTAGGTTCACATTTAATTTTAGTTTATTTTAATTTGGTTTAGGTTATATTTATTTTAGGTTTATTTTATTTTTTCTTTTAGGTTTAGCTTTTGTTTTAGTTTAGGGTTTAGGTTTTATTTTTTTTAGGTTTATTTTTTAGGTTTTGGTTTTAATTTAGTTTTTACTTTATTTTATTTTAGGTTTATTTTATTTTTATTTTATTTTAGTTTTAAATTTATTTACATTTTTATTTTAGGTTTATTTTATTTTATAGTTTAGTTTAAGTTTTAAAAATTTTATTTTAGTTTAGTTTATATTTTTTTCTTTTATTTTATTTTTTATTTACATTTAAGTTTTAGTTTAGGTTTTATTTTATCTTACTATTTTATTTTTTATTTATGTTTATGTTTATTTATTTTATTTTTTTTAGGTTTTATTTAGTTTAGGTAGGATTTTAGGTTTTAGGGTTTTACTGCTATTTAACATTTATGGTTTAGAGTTTAGGTTATTTTTATTTTAGGTTTAGTTTATTATTATTTTTTATTTTAGTTTAGTTTTTAAAAGTTTTATTTAGGTTTTCTTTATATTTCTTTTGAGTTTTTTTTAGGTTAAGTTTTATTTAATTTTTATTTTATTTTATTTTAGGTTTATTTTATTTTTATTTTATGTTTAGTTTTATTTTATTTAGGTTTTATTTTTGTTTTTTTTTTTTATTTTAGTTTAGGTTTAGTTTATTTAGTTTTTATTTTAGGTTTAGTTTTTTTTAATAGTTTAGGGTATAGTTTTTATTATTATTTATTTTTAGGTTTAGGTTTTTATTTAGTGTTTATTTTATTTTATTTCAATTTTATTTTATTTTTTATTTAGATTTATTTTTTATTTTATTTAAGTTTTTATTTTTAGGTTTATTTTATTTTTTTTAGTTTAGTTTAAGTTTTTAATAATTTTATTTTAGTCATTTTTTATTTTTATTTTATTTTATTTTTAGGTTTAGGTTTAGGATTAGGTTTAGATTTAGGTTCTAGTTTAAGTTTTTATTTTATCATATTATTTTATTTTATTTTATTTAGGTTTATTTATTTATTTTATTTTTAGGTTTTTAGGGTTTATGGTTTATCTAATATTTTTGGTTTAGGCTTTAGGATTATTTCACTTTAGGTTTAGGTTTATTTTATTTAGTTTATTTTGTTTTTATTTTTTAGGTTTAATGTTTTTTTTATTTTAGGTTTCCTTTTTTTATTTATTTTTCGGATTTATTTTTAAGTTTGTTTTATTTTTTTAGTTTAGTTTAGGTTTTTAATAATTTTATATAAGTTTAGTTTTATTTTTTATTTTATTTTATTTTAAAATTTATGTTTAGCTTAGGTTTAGGTTTTAATTTTTTTTTTTATTTTATCTTATATTTTATTTTATTTTAGGTTTAAGTTTATTTATTTATTTTATTTTAAGTTTTATTTATTTTATTTATTATTTTAGGCTTTATTTTAGCTTTAGGTTTATTTTATTTAGTTTATTTTATATTTATTTTATTTAGTTTTTATAGTTTTAGGTTTTCTTTATTTATTATTTTAGTTTTTAGGTTTTTTATTTAGTTTTATTTTATTTTACTTTTTATTTTATTTTATTTTACATTAGTTTTTATTTTATTTAGGTTATTATCTTAAGGTTTATTTTATTTTAGTTTAGTTTAGCTTTTATTTATTTTATTTTAGTTTATTTTATATTTTATATTTTATTTTAGAGGTTTAGTTTAGGTTTTAGTTTAGGTTATTATATTTATTTTATTTGTTATTTTATTTAGATATTTTATTTATTTATTTTGTTTTAGGTTTATTTATTTACATTTAGGTTTTTGTGGTTTTTTTGGGTTTAGGGATTAGGGCTTGGATTTGAGTTATAGGCTCTGTGGTCTATGGTTTAGGGTCTAGGTTTCTTTATTAAGGTTTTCAGGATTAATGGTTTAAGGTGAGTTTTATTAGTGTTGTTAGTGGTTTGTTAGGATTTAGGGTTTATGATTTTAAGATTTGGGTTTAAGGTTTGGTTTAGTTTAAGGTAATTTATTTTATTATTATTTTTCAAATTAAGTAAATGGATTATTAGTTTTATTTAGTTAACCCTTTAGTTTTAAGTTTTATTTTTTTAATTTAGTTGAGGTTTTATTTTATTTAGTTTAAGTTTTTATTAATTATTTTTTTAGGTTTTATTTAGTTTAGGTTTAGTTTTCTTTTATGTTTTGGTTTAGTTATTATTAATTATTAGTTTATTAGCTTATTAGTTAATATTTATTATTTAGTTATTTTAATTATTAGATTATTAGTTTAGTTTATTAATTATAGTTTTAGTTAATTATTATTAGTTAATAGTTAGTTTATTAGTTATTATTTAGTTTTATTT
Source organism: Cymbidium sinense (assembly GCA_021442155.1). Taxonomy (NCBI): domain Eukaryota; kingdom Viridiplantae; phylum Streptophyta; class Magnoliopsida; order Asparagales; family Orchidaceae; genus Cymbidium; species Cymbidium sinense. The sequence continues at coordinate 28,616 of JAKCPB010001690.1, forward strand.
ACTTATTAGTTTATTAGTTTTAGTTTTATTTTATTTATTAGTTATTAGTTTTATTAGTTTTAGTTTTTAGTTTATTATTATTAGTTATTAATTATTAATTATTATGTTTATTTTCTATTTTATTATTTTTTTTTTTTTAGTTTATTAGTTTTAGTTTTAATAGTTTATTATTTATTTTAGTTAGTTATTATTAGTTTTTATTATTTAGTCATTAGTTTATTATTATTAGTATTTATTTATGAGTTTATTTATTATATTACATTATTTATTACTTATTGATTAGTTAGTTATTATTAGTTTTATTGGGTTATTAGTTATTTTAGTTACTAGTATATTGTTTATTAGTTTTAGCTTATTTATTATTATTTTTTAGTTTTTAGTTAATTATTAGTTTTATTTGGTTAGTTTTATTAGTTATTAGTTTAGTTTATTATTATTATTATTTGTTATTAGTTTTAGTTTATTATTATTATTATTAGTTATTAGTTTTATTAGTTAATTATTAGTTTAGTTATTAGTTATTTATTACTTAGTTAGTTTAATTATTATTATTAGTTATTAATGTTAGTTATTAATGTTTGTTATTTAATTTTTATTAGTTTATTTTATTTTTATTATTTATTAGTTATTAGTTATTATTATTAGTTATTATTTTAGGTTTTTAGTTAGTTATTTAGTTATTTAATTAGTTATTTAGTTATTTAGTTAGTTTAATTATTTAGTTATTTAGTTTATTATTATTAGTTATTAGTTTTATTTATTATTACTTATTAGTTTAGTTTTTTAGTTTAGTTAGTTATTAGTTATTAGTTTAGTTTAGTTAGTCATTATTAGTTTAGTTTTAGTTTATTAGTTTTATTTATTTTTTTAGTTTATTATTATTATTATTAGTTATTTATTAGTTAGTTATAATTATCATTAGTTTTAGTTTTTAGTTTTATTAGTTAGTTAGTTTATTATTAGTTAGTTTTATTAGTAATTATTTACTTTATTATTATTAATTATGAGTTTTAGTTTATTAGTTATTATTAGTTTAGTTATTATTAGTTTAATTATTAGTTATTATTTTATTTGTTTAGTTTATTAGTTAGTTATTTAGTTTATTAGTTATTAGTTTAGTCATTATTAGTTATTAAGTTTAGTTTATTAGTTATTAAATAGTTTAGTTAGATTTTTATTAGTTATTATTAGTTAGTTATTATTATTAGTTTTAGTTATTTATTAGTTAGGTTATTAGTTTTATTTAGTTATTTAGTTTATTAGTTATTAATTTATTATTTTAATTTTAATTTTATTAGTTTATTAGTTATTTAGCTATTAGTTTTTTTATTATTAGTTAATTTTTTGTTAGTTAGTTTTATTTTTTTATTAGTTTTTATTATCATTAATTGTTAGTTTTTATTGGTTATTAGTTTATTATTTTAGTTATTTATTAATTGTCTTATTAGTTAGTTAGTTTATTTAATATTAGTTTATTAATTTAGTTAATAGTTAATTTAGTTATTTAGGTTTATTTATTATTTTCATTATTATTATTAGTTTTATTAGTTTTTATTAGTTATTAGTTTATTTATTTAGTTTTAGTTATTGGATTTTAGTTTACTAGTTTTATTAATTTTATTAATTATTATTAGAGTTAGTTAGTTTTATTACTAGTTATTTTATTTATTAGTAGTTTTTAGTTATTTTTATTAGTTATTAGTTTTATTAGTTTTTATTATTAGTTTTAGTTTATTTTATTATTTTTAGTTTTTTGTTATCCATTTAGTTTATTAGTTATTAGTTATTATTATTTGTTTAGTAGTTATTAGTTTAGTTTTAGTTAGTTTTATTAGTTATTCTTTAGTTATTTTAACCTTAGTTATTAGTTTTAGTTTATTAGTTATTTATTATTTTAGTTTATTAATATTAATTTATTAGTTATTAGTTAGTTATCTAGTTTAATTATTAGTTATTAGTTTATTAATTATTAGTTAATTATTATTAGTTATTTTATTAATTTATTAGTTAGTTTTATTATTAGTTTAGTTATTATTATTATTGTAGTTATTATTAGTTTGTTTTTTTATTTTTTATTAGTTAGTTATTATTAGTTAGATTTTAGTTTTAGTATTATTAGTTTTATATTATTAGTTTTTTTATATTATTTAGTTAATTTAGTTATTTAGTTTTTATTATATTATTAGTTTTATTATTATTAGTTATTTATTAGTTTATTTATTAATTTTATTATTAGTTAGTTATTCTAGTTTTAGTTTTTACTTATTATAGTTTTATTATTATTTTTTAGTTATTGGTTAATATTTTATTATTATTTATTATATTACATTAGTACTATTTATTACTAGTTTTAGTTATTAGTTAGTTAGTTATTATTATTAGTTATTTAGTTATTATTAGTTTATTAGTTAGTTTTATTATTAGTTTAGTTATTTTTAATTAGTTATTATTATTATTATTATTATTATTATTATTATTATTATTAGTTAGTTTAGTTAGTTATTAGTTTATTATTTAGTTATTAATTATTAGTTATTAGTTTAGTTAGTTATTAGTTAGTTTATTATTTTAGTTATTATTAAGTTTATTAGTTATTATTAGTTATTTATATTTTAGTTTATTTATTAGTTTATTAGTTTTTTATTAGTTAGTTTATTGGTTATTATATTAGTTTAATTTTAGTTATTAGTTATTTAGTTTAGTTATTATTTTATTTATTTAGTTTTATTTATTATTAATTATTAGTTTAGTTATTATTATTATTATTATTATTATTATTATTATTAATTATTAGTTTATTTTATTTAATTATTATTATTTAGTTATTTTATTAGTTTATTAGTTATTAGTTTAGTTATTTATTATTAGTTTTATTAGGTTATTATCTAGTTATTAATTATTAGTTCATTAGTTTAGTTATTAGTTACTGGTTATTATTAGTTTATTAGATTAGTTAGTTTAGTTATTAGTTAGTTTAGTTATTATTAGTTAATTATTATTAGTTAGTAATAGGATTTTTGTTTATTAGTTTATTAGTCTTTAGTTATTAGTTAGTTAGTTTATTAGTTAGTTATTAATTAGTTATTTAGTTTTATTAGTTATTAGTTATTAGTTATTATTTATTAGTTTATTAGTTTATTCATTTAATTTTTAGTTATTATTATTGGTTAGTTAGTTTTAGTTTATTACTTTTATTTTATTAGTTTATTAGATATTTATTTATTATTTATTATTTTAGTAATTAGTGTTTATTAGTTATTAGTTATTAGTTTATTAGTTTATTAGTTTATTAAGTTTAATTTTTATTAGTTAGTTATTATTATTATTATTAGTATTTTATTAGTTATTATTATTTTATTAGTTTAGTTATTATTATTATTAGTTATTATTAGATTTTCTTATTAGTTATTAGTATTAGTTATTAGTTTTAATTTAATTATTATTTATTAGTTATTATATTAGTTTAGTTTTATTTTATTAATTATTAGTTTTTAGTTTTATATTTATTTAGTTATTATAGATTAGTTATTAGTTTAGTTATTAGTTAGTTAGTTATTAGTTAGTTAGTTTAGATTAGTTAGTTAGTTATTAGTTTAATTATTATTAGTTAGTTATTCCTTATTAGTTATTAGTTAGTTATTTTTAGTTATTAATTATTATTGTTAATTAATTATTACTTATTATTATTAGTTATTAGTTTAGTTTATTAGTTTTAGTTTTATTATTTAATTATTATTATTATTTTAGTTATTATTATTAGTTATTAATTATTAGTTAATTTCATTAGTGAGTTTTACATTATTAGTTTAGTTAGTTATTATTAGTTTTAGTTTTATTATTATTAATTAGTTATTTATTTATTTTATTAGTTTATTAGCTTAAGAATTTAGTTTTAGTTATTATTAGTTATTTATTTAGTTAGTTAGTTTTAGTTTTATTAGTTATTATTAATTATTATTTTTTTGTTTTACTTATATTTAGTTTTTAGTTGAGTTATTATTAGTTATTATTAGTTTATAAACTAGTTTTAGTTAGTTTAGTTAGGTTTTTTATATTAGTTATTCGCTTATTATTTTTAGTTTTTATTTATTAGTTTTATTATTAGTTTTATGTTATTAGTTAGTTAGTTAGTTAGTTAATTTTATTATTAGTTATTATTATTATTATTATTAATTTAATATTTATTTTTTATTATTAGTTATTAGTTATTAGTTTAGTTTTATTAGTTTAGTTACTATAATTATTAGGATTTTTTATTATTAGTTTTTATTATTAGTTATTAGTTATTAGTTTTATTAGTTATTAGTTTTTAGTTTTTAGTTTCATTAGGTTAATTAATTAGTTATTAGTTAGTTATTAATTAGTTTATTAGCTATTAGTTACTTAGTTTTTTGTTTAGTTTTTAATTTTTTACTAGTTTTATTAGTTATTATTAGCCATTAGTTTAGTTAATTTATTATTTTTTATTTTAGTTATTTTATAGTTTATTAGTTTATTATTAGTTAGTTTTTTTGTTATTACTATAGTTTATTTAGTTTTGTTTCTTTAGTTTATTTATTAGTTTTATTATTAGTTAGTTATTGGCTAATTAGTTAGTTATTTCTATTATTAGTTAGTTATTAATTACTTACTATTAGTTAGTTATTTTATTAGTTATTAGTCATCAATCTAGTTATTTTTAGTTATTAATTTATTAGTTATTATTAATTTAGTTATTAATTCTTAGGTTTTAGTTTATTATTAGTTTTTATTTAGTTATTTAGTTATTACGTTTAGTTTAGTTTTTAGTTTAGTTATTAGTTATTAGTTTATTAGTTTAGTTATTTCATTTTTTAGTTAGTTAGTTTATAATTAGTTATTATTTTATTATTATTAGTTTAGTTAGTTATTTAGTTAGTTATTTTATTCATTTTATTAGGATTTATTAGTTTAGTTTTAAATATTAGTTCTTAGTTAGTTTATTTTTTTAGTTTAGTTTAGAAGTTTTTAGTTTTAGTTTGGTTTTATTATTTGTTTAGTTATTATTATTTTAGTTTATTACTTATTAGTTTACTTTTCATTTAGTTAGCTAGTTAGTTATTTTGTTATTTACTTTAATTAGTTTTTATTTAGTTAGTTATTAGTTTAGTTTTATTATTTATTATTAGTTAAGTTATTATTAGTTAGTTATTTGAGTTATTATTAGTTTTATTAGGTTAGTTTAGTTTTTTTAGTTAGTTTTTAAGTTTTAGTTATTGTTAGTTATTAGTTTATTTATTTATTTTATTAGTTTGTTGGTTATTAAGTTATTTAGTTATTATTTAGTTTAGTTTAGTTATTATTAGTTTTATTTTAGTTTTATTAGTTATGGTTAGTTATTAGTTTATTATTATTTGTTTTAGTTATTATTTATTAGTTAGTTAGTTATTATTACTAGTTACCTTTCATTTTAGTTTTTATATTAGTTTTATTTTAGCTAATTAATTATAATTTTAGTTAGTTAGTTTATTAATTTATTATTATTTGTTATTAGTTTATTAGTTTAGTTATTAATAGTTATTTAGTTTAATTTTATTACTTATTTTAGTTTTATTATTTAGTTTAGTTTTAGTTATTTTATTATTTTATTTATTAGTTTTTAGCTTATTTATTAGTCATTAGTTATTAGTTTTATTTGTTATTTTTTTTAGTTATTTAATTATTAGTTTAATTAGTTTTATTAGTTATTAGTTATTACTATTAGTTAGTTTATTAGTTATAATTAGTTATTAGTTCTTATTAGTTTAGTTTTTGTTTTATTATAAGTTATTAGTTATTATTTATTATTTAATTATTTAGTTTTAATTTATTATTATTTTAGTTATTTTACATATTTCATTATTATTAGTTAGATATTAATTATTTATTAGTTTGTTAGTTTTATTATTTGGTTTATTAGTTTATTTAGTTATTATTATTAATTATTTATTTATTATTAGTTTGTTTATTATTATTAGTTAGTTATTAGTTTATTAGACTATTATTAGTTAATTAGTTAGTTAGTTTTTTTATATATTAGTTATTTAGTTATTAGTTATTAGTTTTAGTTATTATTAGTTATTATTTTAGTTTAGTTATTAGTTTTTATTTAGTTGCTTAGTTTATTATTTATTATTTATTATTTATTATTAGTTAGTTATTTATTATTATTTTTTTGTTTAGTTATTAGTTTATTAGTTTAGTTATTATTATTATTATTATTATTAGTTATTTAGTTTTAGTTTTTAGTTTTTTTTATTATTGTATTAGGTTTTATTAGTTATTATTATTAGTTATTATTTATTAGTTAGTAGTTTATTAGTTTATTAATTTTATTATTATTTTATTTTAAGTTTAGTTATTTTATTATTTATTTAGTTGTTATTGTTATATTAATTATTAGTTATTGGTTTAGTTATTTATTTTAGTTTAGTTTAGTTATTTTTATTATTTAGTTTTTAGATTATTACCATTAATTTAGTTATTTTAGTTATTAGTCATTAGTTTATTAGTTTAATTATTAGTTAGTTTTATTATTTTATTAATTATTATTATTATTTTATTAGTTTTATTACTTTTATTTTAGCTATTACTATTAGTTTAGTTATTATTATTAGTTATTATTAGTTAGTTATTTATTTATTAGTTTTATTAGTTTAGTTATTATATTATATTCATTATTAGTTTTAATAGTTATTAGTTAGTTACTATTAATTTTTTTTATTAGTTTAGTTTTTAGTTTTATTTTAGTTTTATTATTTATTAGTTATTAGTTTAGTTATTTTATTAGTTTATTAGTTATTTAGTTATTAGTTATTAGTTATAGTTATTAGTTATTTAGGTTTATTTGTTATTTAGTTTTATCAATTTATTTATTAGTTAGTTTAGTTGTTTTAGTTTAGTTATTAGTTATTAGTTATTTAGTTATTATTATATTATTATTATTATTATTATTATTATTATTATTATTATTATTATTATTATTATTATTTTATTATTTATTAATTATTATTTATTAATTTTATTATTAGTTATTAGTTTTGTTATTAGTTATTATTAAACAAGTTTAGTTTTATTATTTAATTTATTTATTTATTAGTTAATTAGTTTAGTGATTAGTTTTATTAGTTTTATTAATTATTAGTTAGTTTTAGTTTTTAGTTATTATTATTTAGTTATTATTAGTTATTAGTTAGTTATTATTAATTATTATTAGTTATTAGTTTTTATTAGTTATTAGGTATAGTTATTAGTTTAGTTAGTTTTTTAATTTATTAGTTATTATTAGTTTTAGTAGTTTTTTTTATTAGTTATTAGTTTTTTTTATTAGTTACATTTAATTACTATTTAATTAATTATTATTTAGTTATTTTAGGTTTATTTTATTATTATTAGTTATTTAGTTTTATTATTATCATTTTTTTATTATTAGTTATTAGTTATTATTATTATTAGTTATTATTTTAGTTATTAGGTTTTATTAGTTAGTTATTAGATTTTATTAGTTATTTATTAATTTTATTAGTTTTATTAGGTCTTTTTTAGTTATTATTAGTTTTATTAGTTTATTATTAGTTTATTAGTTTATTAGTTTAGTTATTAGTTTAAATATTTATTAGTTATTAGTTTAGTTTTTATTTTAGTTATTAGCTATTAGTTATTTAGTTTATTAGTTTATTTTAGTTAGTTTTATTTATTTTAGTTAGTTAGTTATTATTAGTTTATAAGTTATTAGTTTAGTTTTAGTTTAGTTATTAGGTTTTTATTAGTTATTATTTGTTAGTTTTATTATTTTTAGTATTTGTTTTATTAATTAGTTTAGTTTTTTTTTATTTTAGTTATTATTTTATTTAGTTTTTTAAGTTTTATTAATTATTTACTTTAGTTTTATTAGTTAGTTTTTGTTTTATTTGTTATTAGTTTAGTTATTTATTTAGTTATTAGTTTATTATTATTAGTTTTGTTATTATTAATTATTATTAGTTTTATTAGTTTAGTTATTAGTTATTAGTTTATTATTTTATTAATTTATTATTAGTTTTATTATTTAATTATTATTATTATTATTAGTTATTATTAGTTATTAGTTTATTATTATTATTAGTTATTAGTCTTAATAGTTTTTAGTTTTTTAGTTTTGGTTAGTTATTAGTTTTTAGTAATTAGTTAGTTAGTTTATTAGTTATTAGTTAGTTATTATTATTATTTGTTATTATTATTAAAATTAGTTTTGTTTAGTATTATATTATTAGTTTAGTTTAGTTTTATTTATTTATTATTAGTTATTAGTTTTTTAGTTAATTAGTTTATTAATTATTTTTATTTTATTATTTTAGTTATTAATTTACTATTTTAATTTTATTATATAATTTTATGTTTTAGTTTAGTTATATTATTTTTTAGTTATTAGTTTATTATTTATTTATTAGTTATTATTATTAGTTATTATTATTTTTATTAGTTTAGGTTTTAGTTTTATTATTAGTTTTAGTTTATTAGTTTATTTTATTAGTTAGTTATTAGTTTTTAGTTTTTAAGTTTTAATTTATTATTATTAGTTTATTTATTTATTTAGTTTTATTATTATTATTTTAGTTATTAGTTTATTATTATTATTAGTTTATTAGTTTTATTAGTTATTATTTTATTATTATTAGTTTTATTAGTTTAGGTTATTATTAATTTTATTAATTTTAGTTTAGTTATTATTATTATTATTATTATTATTATTATTATTTTATTAATTAGTTAGTTATTTAGTTCTTAGTTTTAGTTTTATTATTATTAGTTTAGTTTTATTATTAGTTTAGTTAGTTAATTATTATTATTACAAGTTAATTATTAGTTTTTTATTAGTTTTTATTACTATTAGTTTATTATTATTATTATTTATTTGATTAGTTTAGTTATTAGGTTTTATTAGTTTGTTAGTTTATTTATTTTTTTTAGTTATTATTAGGTTTTATTATTATTTAGCCATTAGTTTTATTAGTTTAGTTATTATTTAGTTTTTTAGTTAGTTATTATTATTATTCATATTAGTTATTAGCTTTATTATTTTATTAGTTAGTTAGTTATTATTATTATTTTTATTTAGTTATTATATATTTCTTATTAATTTTTTTAGTTTATTAGTTTAGTTATTAGTTATCTTTATTAGTTATTATTATTATTTTTAGTTAGTTATTTATTATTAATTATTAGTCTAGTTTTAATTAGTTATTATTATTATTAGTTTTGCTAATAGTTTATTATTTTATTTGGTTTTTTATTTAGTTATTAGTTAGTTATTATTAGTTAGTTTAGTTATTATTTTTTAGTTTATTATTAATTTAGTTTTAGCTTTTTTTATTATTATTAGTTATTTTTATTAATTATTATTAGTTATTAGTTTAGTTTTTAGTTTAGTTTATTATTTAGTTTTGTTTTAGTTATTATTATTATTTTTATTTTAGTTTTAGTTACTATTAGTTTTAGTTTATTATTAGTTTTATTATTAGTTATTTGATTAGTTTATTTTAGTTATTAGTTTGTTATTATTATTAGTTTTATTATTAGTTATTTTATTAGTAGTATTAGTTTTAGTTATTATTAGTTAGTTTAGTTTAATTTACTAATTAGTTTATTCATTTATTAGTTATTATTATTAGTTATTTTAGTTTAGTTATTATTATTATTAGTTATTAGTTTTTAGTTACTTTTTTATAATTTTTTAAGTTTAGTTATTTGTTTAGTTTATTAGTTTAGTTATTTATATATTAGTTATTACTTTCATTATTAGTTTAGTTTATTTTATTATTATTTAGTTATTTATTTTATTATTTTATTATATTAGTTAGTTATATTAGTTTAGTTAGTTAGTTATTATTTAGTTATTAATTATTAGTTTATTAGTTATTAATTTATTAGTTTTATTATTTATTAGTTAGTTTTTATTAGTTTAGTTTCTTATTTTTATTAGTTATAGTTTTTTGGTTTTAGTTTTATTATTAGTATTATTTTATTTGTTGTTTATTAGTTAGTTAGTTTATTTTATTAGATTTTATTAATTCATTATTATTAGTTATTATTTTAGTTAGATTATTATAAGTTAGTATTAGTTAATTATTATTTTAGTTCTTAATTTAATTATTATTTTTTTAGTTTATTAGTTTATTTAGTTAATTTTATTATTATTTTTATTATTACTAGTTATTAGTTTTAGTTATTAGTTTTAGTTATTATTATTAGTTAGTTTATTATTATTATTAGTTTATTTATTAGATTAGTATTTATTTTAGTTTTAGTTTATTAGTTATTATTAGTTAGTTTATTAGTTATTTAGTTTATTAGTTTTTTAGTTTAGTTAAGTTTTAGTTATTAGTTATTATTAATATTTTATTATTAGTTAGTTTATTATTAGTTATTAGTTTAGTTTATTGGTTATTTATTAGTTATTATTATTTATTAATAGTTTAGTTATTTTATATTTTAGAATTTAGTTTTAGTTTATTATTATTTTAGTTTTATTACTAGTTATTATTATTATTAGTTATTTTAGTTAATATATTAGTTATTAATTTAGTTAGTTATTATTATTAATTATTAGATTTCTTTATTAGTTATTATTTTTATTAGTTATTATTATTATTATATTTTATTTTATTAGTTTATTTAGTTATTTTATTAATTATTATTAGTTTTTTAGTATTTTACTTAGTTATTATTATTTAGTTATTAGTTAGTTTTAGTTTAGTTATATTATTAGTTAGTTATTAGTTTAATTATTATTATTAGTTAGTTATTCTTATTAGTTTATTAGTTAGTTATTTAGTTTTTTTTAGTTAATTATTAATTATTAGATAGTTATTAGTTTAGCTATTAATTATTACTTATTATTATTAATTATTAGTTTATTTGTTTAGTTTTATTATTTTTTAGTTTTTTGTTACTATTATTTAATTATTATTAGTTATTAGTTTTAGTTTATTATTAGTTAGTTATTAGTTATTAGTTTAGTTAGTTTTATTAGTTATTTTTATTTGTTATTATTAGTTTAGTTATTATTAGTTTTTTATTTTAATTATTATTATTATTTATTAGTTAGTTATTTATTTTATTAGTTTAGTTATTTAGTGTTAGATATTATTAGTTATTTATTTAGTTACTAGTTAGTTAGTTAGTTTTATTAGTTGGTTATTATCATTATTAGTTTTTTTTGTTTACGTTATTTAGTTTTAGTTGAGTTATTATTAGTTATTATTTTATTTTATTTAGTTTTATTAGTTATTATTAGTTTATAACTAGTTTTAGTTAGGTTTAGTTAGGTTTTAGTTATTATTATTTATTATTTTAGTTTTTATTTATTATAGTTATTCTATTATTAGTTATTAATATGTTATTTTTAGTTAGTTAATTTTATTACTAGTTATTTTATTATATTATTAGTCATTAATTTAGTTTATTTATTTTATTATTAGTTTATTAGTTTAGTTTTTTTATTAGTTTTAGTTATATAATTATTAGGTCTTTTATTTATTAGTTTTATTATTAGTTATTAGTATTAGTTTATTTGTTATTAGTTTTAGTTTTATTTTTATTAGGTTAGTTATTATTTAGTTTATTTTTAGTTAGTTATTATTAGTTATTAGTTTTTAGTTTTTTAGTTTAGATTTTATTATTAGTTTATTAGTTATTAGCTATTAGTTTAGTTATTAATTTATTATTTTTATTTTAGTTTTTATAGTTTATTAGTTTATTTTTAGTTTTAGTTATTACTTATAGTTATTTAGTTTAGTTTTTAGGTTTATTTATTAGTTTTAGTTTATTAGTTAGTTATTAGTTAGTTAGTTATTTAGTTTATTAGTTAGTTAGTTATTATTAGTTAGTTATTTTATTATTAATCAATTTAGTTATTTTAGTTATTAATTTATTAGTTATTATTAATTTAATTAATTATTAGGTTTTAGTTTATTATTATTTAGTTATTATTTAGTTATTATGTTTAGTTTAGTTTTAGTTTTAGTTATTAGTTATTATTTTATTATTAGTTTTCATTTTTAGTTGGTAGTTTTATAATTAGTTAATTATTTTATTATTATTAGTTTAGTTAGTTATTTAGTTATTTTATTAGTTTTATTAGGTTTTATTAGTTTAGTTTTAGATATTAGTTCTTAGTTAGTTTATTTTTTTTTTAGTTTAGAAGTTTTTAGTTTTTTTAGTTTTTTCATTATTATTTGTTATTATTATTTTTAGTTTACTTATTATTTTATTAGTTTATTTTTTCATTTTAGTTAGTTAGTATTTAGTTATTTTGTTATTTAGTTTATTATTAGTTATTAGATTAGTTATTAGTTAGTTATTAGTTTAGTTTTATTATTTAGTTATTATTTATTACTAGTTTAATTATTAGTTTAGTTATTATTAGTTAGTTATTTTAGTTATTATTAGTTTTATTAGTTTATTTTACTTTTTTTAGTTAGTTATTTAGTTTTAGTTATTCTTAGTTATTAGTTTGTTTATTTATTTATTAGTTTAGTTTGTTAGTTATTAGTTAAGTTATTTAGTTCAGTTAGTTTAGTTATTATTATTAGTTTTAATTTTTTAGTTTTATTAGTTATTTAGTTAGTTATTAGTTTATTATTATTTGTTTAGTTATTATTTATTAGTTAGTTAGGTTATTATTACTAGTTAGTTAGCTTAGTTTTTTATATTAGTTTTATTTTGGCTAATTAATTATAATTTAGTTAGTTAGTTTATTAATTTATTATTAGTTTGTTATTATTTATTATTAGTTATTAATAGTTATTTAGTTTAGTTATTACTTATTTTAGTTTAGTTTTAGTTATTTTATTATTTTATTTATTAGTTTTTAGTTTAGTTATTAGTTATTAGTTATTAGTTTTATTAGTTATTATTATTTATTAGTTTTTTTAGTTTATTAGTTTAGTTATTTAATTATTAGTTTAATTAGTTTTATTAGTTATTAGTTATTATTATTAGTTAGTTTATTAGTTATTATTAGTTATTAGTTCTTATTAGTTTAGTGTTTTATTATTAGTTATTAGTTATTAGTTTATTAGTTTAATTATTTAGTTTTAATTTATTATTATTAGTTAGTTATTAGTTTACTTATTTCATTATTATTAGTTAGATATTAATTATTAGTTATTATTAGTTAGTTAGCTTTATTATTTGGTTTATTAGTTTATTATTATTATTATTATTTATTTATTTATTAGTTATTAGTTTGTATATTATTATTAGTTATTAGTTATTAGTCTATTAGATTTGTTGTTATTAGTTAATTAGTTAGTTTTTTAGTTTATATTAGTTTAGTTATTATTAGTTATTAGGTTATTAGTTTTAGTTATTATTAGTTATTATTTTAGTTTAGTTATTAGTTTTAATTTAGTTTAGTTTATTATTTATTATTAGTTTATTTATTATTAGTTTTTTTGTTTAGTTATTATATTAGTTTAGTTTATTATTATTATTTATTTTATTATTATTATTATTATTAGTTTTTTAATTTTAGTTTTTTTTATTATATTTGGTTTTATTGGTTATTAGTTTATTAGTTAGTTATTATTTATTAGTTAGGTTATTAGTTTATTAATTTTATTATTTTTTTATTATTATAAGTTTGGTTATTTATTATTTATTTTAGTTAGTTATTATTTGTTATTAGTTAATTATTAGTTATTGGTTTAGTTATTTATTTAGTTTAGTTTTAGTTTATTATTTATTAGTTTTTATTAGATTATTAGTTTTATTAATTTAGTTATTTTAGTTATTAGTTATTAGTTTATTAGTTTAATTATTAGTTAGTTTTATTATTTTATTAATTATTATTATTATTTTATTAGTTTTATTAGTTTTATTTTAGTTATTAGTTATTAGTTTAGTTATTATTATTAGTTATTAGTTTAGTTAGTTAGTTTATTTATTAGTTATTATTAGTTTAGTTATTAGTTATTATTTTTAGTTATTAGTTTTTATTAGTTATTAGTTAGTTAGTTATTAATTTTAGTTTATTAGTTTAGTTTTTTTAGTTTTATTTTTTTAGTTTTATTATTTATTAGTTTATTTGTTATTTTTATTATTAGTTATTAGTTATAGTTATTAGTTTAGTTTGTTATTTTAGTTTTATATTTATTAGTTAGTTTAGTTATTTTAGTTTAGTTATTTTATTATTATTATTATTATTATTATTATTATTATTATTATTATTATTATTAGTTATTATTAGTTATTAGTTAGTTATTATTTATTAATTTTATTATTAGTTAGTTTTATTAGCTTTTTTGTTATTAGTTATTAGTTATTATTTAATTTGTTTATTTATTAGTTAATTAGTTTAGTGATTAGTTTTATTAGTTTATTAATTATTAGTTAGTTTAGTTTTTTAGTTATTATTATTTATTTATTATTATTACTAGTTAGTTATTATTAGTTATTAGTTTTTATTAGCCTTTATTAGTTATTAGGTTTATTAGGTTACTTTTATTAGTTATTTAGTTTATTAGCTTTATTTATTAGTTTTAGTAGTTTTTATTAGTTATTAGTTTTATTATTAGTTTAGTTATTTAGTTATTATTTAGTTATTTTAGGCTTAGTTTAGTTATTATTAGTTATTTAGTTTTATTATTATCATTTTTTTTATTATTATATTATTAGTTATTATTATTATTAGTTATTATTTAGTTATTAGTTATTAGTTATTAGTTATTAGGTTTTATTAGTTATTTATTTGTTTTATTAGTTTTATTAGGTTTTTTAGTTATTATTAGTTTTATTAGTTTTATTAGTTGATTATTAGTTTATTAGTTTAATTATTAGTTTAGTTGGTTATTAGTTTATTTAGTTTTATTAGTTATTAGTTTAGTTTTATTTTAGTTATATTATTATTAGTTATTTAGTTTATTAATTTATTATAGTTAGTTTTATTTATTTTAGTTAGCTATTATAGTTATTATTAGGTTTATAAGTTATTAGTTTATTTTTAGTTTAGTTATTATATTTTATTATATTATTTATTAGTTTTATTAGTTTTTTATTTTTTATTTTTTTTATTTTAGTTATTAGTTTATTAGTTTAGTTTAGTTTTTAAGTTTTATTAATTATTTTATTACTTTAGTTTTATTAGTTAGTTAGTTTTTGTTTTATTTGTTATTAGTTTAGTTATTATTTAGTTTAGTTATTAGTTATTATTAGTTTGTTATTTAGTTAAGATAGTTTTATTATTATTATTATTAGTTTAGTTATTAGTTATTAGTTTATTAGTATTAATTTATTATTAGTTTTATTATTTTAATTATTATTATTATTATTATTATTAGTTTTAATTAGTTTATTATTATTTGGTTTATTAGTTATTAGTTAGTTAGTTTTTATTAGTTAGTTATTAGTTTATTAGATTAGTTATTAGTTATTAGTTTTTCTTAGTTAGTTTATTAGTTTTATTATTGTTTTATTATTAATTATTAGTTTAGTTATTATTATTAGTTTTAGTTTAGTTTTGTTTAGTTATTATTAGTTATTAGTTTTCTTACTTAGTTAGTTTTATTATTATTAGTAATTAGTTATTAGTTTAGTTATTTAGGTTTATTTATTAGTTTTCATTATTAATTTACTATTTTAATTTATATAATTTTATGTTTTAGTTTAGTTACTATTAGTTTATTTTTTTAGTTATTATTATTATTTAGTTATTATTATTACTTATTATTTTATTAGTTTAAGTTTAGGTTTTAGTTTTATTATTAGTTTAGTTTATTAGTTTATTTTATTAGTTATTAGTTTTATTTAGTTTTAGTTTAGTTAATTATTATTAGTTTAATTATTTATTTAGTAGTATTATTATTATTTTAGTTATTAGTTATTATTATTATTATTAGTTTTATTAGTTATTATTTTATTATTATTAGTTTATATTAGAGGTTATTATTAGTTTATTAGGTTTAGTTTATTATTATTATTATTGTATTTATTTAGTTAGTTATTTTTATTTTATTAGTTATTAGTTAATTTTTATTTTAGTTTTTTAGTTTTTTTATTTTATTATTTAGTTATTAGTTTAGTTAGTTCATTATTCTTATTATTAGTTAATTTATTGTTTATTAGTGTTAGTTATTAGTTTTTTTATTAGTTATTAGTTTATTATTATTATATTTGTTTGATTAGTTTAGTTATTAGGTTTTTATTAGTTTGTTAGTTTATTTATCAGTTTTGTTATTATTAGGTTTTAGTTTATATTTATTTTATTATTAGTTTTTATTAGTTTAGTTTTTTTAGTTATTATTATTAATTTTAATATTAATTAGCTTTATTAGTTTATTACTAGTTAGTTATTATTATTATTTTTTATTTTAGTTATTAGTTATAGTTATTTCTTATTAATTTTAGTTTATTAGTTTAGTTATTATTATCTTTATTACTTTTTATTATTAGTTTTAGTTAGTTATTTATTATTAATTATTAGTTTAGTTTTATTAATTATTATTATTATTATTAGTTTATTATTTTATTTAGTTTTTTATTTAGTTATTAATAGTTATTATTAGTTATTTAGTTATTATTTTAGTAGTTATTAGTTATTAATTTAGTTTTAGCTTTTTTATTATTATCATTGGTTAGTTTTATTAATTATTATTAGTTTTATTAGTTTTTTAGTTTAGTTAGTTATTTAGTTTTTTATTAGTTATTATTAGTTATTAGTTTTTATTTTAGTTTTAGTTAGTTATTAGTTTTAGTTTTATTATTAGTTATTAGTTTAGTTTATTTTAGTTATTAGTTTAGTTATTATTAGTTTATTAGTTTTATTATTAGTTTTATTTTATTAGTAATTAGTTTATCCGCTTAAGTTAGTGAGTTTACTAGTTTATTAGTTTATTCATTTATTAGTTTATTATTAGTTATTTAGTTTAGTTATTTTTATTATTACATTATTAGTTGTATTGGTTACTTGTTAATAATTTTAAGTTTAGTTATTTATTTAGTTTATTAGTTTAGTTATTTATATTATTAGTTATTACTTCATTATTATTTTAGTTATTTTATTATTATTTAGTTATTTAGTTTATTAGTTAGTTAGTTTTATTAGTTTAGTTAGTTATTATTTAGTTATTAGTTATTAATTATTATATTATTAGTTGTTTATTTAGTTTTATTTACTTTATTAGTTCTTAGTTATATTAGTTTTTTTTTGGTTTAGTTTTATTATTAATATTATTTATTATGGTTATTAATATTTAGTTATTTAGTTTTATTAGATTTTATTAGTTTTTATTATTAGTTATTATTTTAGTTAGATTATTATAAGTTAAGATTAGTTAATTATTATTTTCCTTAATTTAATTATTATTTGTTATTTTTTATTAGTTTTATTAGTTTATTTAGTTATTTTATTATTATTTTTTAGTTATTATTAATTTAGTTATTAGTATTTAGTTAGTTATTTAGTTTATTATTATTATTAAGTTTATTATTATTATTATTAGTTTATTACTATTTATTATTATTAGTTTTATTTAGTTTTTTTAGTTTATTAGTTTATTAGTTAGTTTATTATTTATTTTATTAGTTATTTTAGTATTTATTTAATAGTTTAGTTTTAGTTTTACTATTTATTAGTTATTAGTTATTATATTATTATTATTATTACTAGTTATATTAGTTTAGTTTTTTAGTTATTAATTAGTTATTATTATTAGTTTATTATATAGTTATTTTAGTTATTTTATTTAAATTTAGTTATTATTATTATTCTTTTAGGTTTTTATTAGTTAATTGTTTTATTATTTTATTTAGTTTTATTTTTTATTTAGTTATAATTATTAGTTTTATTAGTAAGTTTATTTTAGTTATTAATTTAGTTATTATTAGTTTATTAGGTTTTATTAGTTAGTTGTTAGTTTTTATTAGTTTTTATTAGTTATATTATTATTAGTTTTATTACTATTATTATTATTATTATTTATTCATTATTATTATTATTTGTTAAGTTTATTAGTTTTATTATTATTCATTAGTTATTATTAGTTATTAGTTATTAGTTTTATTATTAGTTTATTAGTTATTAATTATTAATTATTATTTATTAGTTATTAGTTATTTAGTTATTATTAGTTTATTAGTTAGTTTAGATTAGTTTTAGTTATTTATTATTTATTTTATTAGTTTATTTAGTTTTAATTATTATGTTTTAGTTAGTTTTAGTTATTATTATTTATTAGTTTTAGTTTGTTATTATTATATTACTTAGTTTAGTTATTTAGTTTAGTTATTATTAGTTATTATTATTTAGTTATTTGTTTTAGTTATTATTTATTATTTATTAGTTTAGTTTATTATTTATTTTTTTAGTCGTTATTTAGTTTAGTTTTAGTTTTAGTTTTAGTTATTAGTTATTAGTTATTAGTTTTTTATTTTATTAGTTTTGTTATTTTTAGTTTTTAGTTTATTAGTTATTAGTTTTATTATTTTAGTTATTAGTTATTGTTATTATTAGTTATTTTATTTATTCATTTTTTATTTTAGTTATTATTTTAGTTATTATTAGTTTCTATTAGTTTAGTTTATTAGTTTAGTTATTTAATTCAAGAATTATTATTAGTTTTAGGTTTAGTTAGAGTTTTAGTTTAGTTTAGTTAATAATTTAGTTTATTAATTATTATTATTATTAGTTATTAGTTATTAGTTTAGTTTTTTATTAGTTATTATTAGTTTTATTTATTTTTAGTTTATTATTATTTATTATTATTATTATTATTATTGTTAGGTTTAGTTTTATTACTTATTATTTATTATTATTATTAGATTATGTATTTTAGTTTTTTAGTTTTTTAGTTAGTTTATTATTATTATTTAGGTTTAGGTTTAAATATTAATTATTAGTTTTTTCATTTTTATTTTATTAGTTTTAATTATTTAATCATTATTTTATTAGATCGGTTTATTTTTATTTTAATAGTTTTTTAGTTACTTAGTTTTAGTTTTACTAGTTTAGTTATTATTAATTTAGTTTATTATTATTATTTATTATTTAGTTATTAGTTATTAATTACTAATTTTAGTTAGTTTAGTTAGTTTTATTATTATATTATTATATTATATTGGTTGGTTTATTAGTTTTATTAGTTTATTATTAGTTTATAGTTTAGTTTTTTTAGTTAGTTTTATTGGGGTTTTAGTTTTAATTATTATTAAAATATTAGTTATTATATTTTAGTTTTATTAGTTATTTAGTTATTAATTTTGTTAGTTATTATTTATCATTATTTTAATTATTCGTTATTATTCATTTTAGTTAATTTAATATTATATTATTATTATTAGTTTAGTTTTTTTATTAGTTAGTTATTAGTTTATTAGTTATTAGTTAGTTAGTTATTATTATTATTTTTATTATTTATTACTTTATTTATTGGTTAATATTACCATTTTAGTATTAGTTTTTATTAGTTTAGTTATATTATTTGTATTTATTATTTAGTTATTTAAGTTTTAGTTAGTATTATTAGTTAGTTTTATTAGTTTTTAGTTTTTTTATAGTTTATTATTATTTATTTTATTTTATTAGTTATTAATTTAGTTATTTTAGTTATTAGTTATTAGTTTAGTTTATTAGTTAGTTTTATTAGTTATATTTTAGTTTATTAGTTATTAGTTTTGGTTTAGTTAGTTTTTATTATTATTATTAGTTATTAGTTTATTTATTGGTTTATTTAGTTTATTATTATTAGTTTTATTAGTAATAATTTAGTTATTTATTAATTTACTAGTTTATTTTTTTATTATTACATTATTAGTTAGTTAGTTTTAGCATCAAGTTATTGTTATTATTATTAATATTAGTTGTAAGTATTATTAGTATTAGTTAGCTTTTATTAGTTTGTTATTAGTTTAGTTATTTAGATTTTTATTTATTATTTTTTTTTATTAGATATTAGTTTTATCAATAGTTTTATTATTTTTTAGTTATTTATGTATTATTTAATTATTACTTAGTTATTTAGTTTTATTATTATTAATTATTAGTTTAATTATTAGTTTGTTAGTTATTAGTTATTAGTATTATTTTTTTAGTTTGTTTAGTTTTTTAGTTAGTTATATTAGTTAGTTAGTTAGTTTTTAGTTATTTTGATTATTAGTTAGTTATTATTAGCTTTTTTTAGTTATTAATTAGTATTATTAGTTTTAGTTATTATTAGTTATTATATTAGCTTTTCTTTAGTTATTAAGTTTAATTTATTATTTTATTTATTAGTTTACTATTAGTTTAGTTTATTAGTTTTTTTAGTTTATTATAGTTTATTAGTTTATTATTATTAATATTATATTATTTAGTTTATTTTTAGTTTATTTAGTTTATTAGTTTTTTTGGTTTTATAGTTTTATTAGATTATTTAGTTTTGTTCATTAGTTATTAGGTTTTATTAGTTATTTAGTTTTAATTATTATTTGGTGTAGTTTTATTAAATTATTATTAGTTTTTAGTTATTAATTTTGTTATTTTATTACTTATTATAATTAGTTTATTAGTTTAGTTATTAGTTATTATTATTAATTAGTTTTAGTTAGTTTATTATTATTACTTTTTTATTTTAGATTATTAGTGATTAGTTTTTTTATTTAGTTTATTAGTTTTTAGTTATTTAATTATTATTAGATTTAGTTTATTAAGTGTTTTGTTTATTATTAGTTTAATAGGTTTTAGTTTACTAGTTATTAGTTAGTTTTAGTTACTAGTTATTAATTTAGTTTATTTATTAGTTTAGTTATTATTTTTATTAGTTAATCACAAATAGTTAGTTTAATATTTATTATTATATTTATTATTATTATTAGTTTCTAGTTATTAGTCCATTAGTTAGTTTTAGTTTATTATTTATTAGTTTATTTAGGTTTTATTTATTAGTTTATTATTAATTATTAGTTTATTATTATTTTAGTTATTTATTAATTATTAGTTTATTTAGTTATTAATTGTATTAGCTAGTTATTAGTTTATTTATTAGCTTTTTAGTTTTGTTATTATTAGTTATTCATTTCATTTAGTTAATTATTTTACTTATTATTTTATTACTTGTTAGTTTTTTTTTATTACTTAGTTTTATTAGTTTATTTGTATTATAGTTATTAGTCATTTTATTTTAGTATTATTATAGTTATTATTAGTTTTTATTAGTTTTTTAGTTTATTAATTATTACTTTATTAGTTAGTCACAAGTTATCATTTAGTTTAGTTTATTAGTTTTATTAGTTTAATTATTTATGATTAGTTATTTATATTTTATTAATTACTAATTATTTAGTTTTAGTTATTATTGGGTTTATTATTATTATTAGTTTTAGTTTAGTTTTTAGGTTTAGTTTATTAACTTAGTTTATTTTATTTTTAGTTTATTTTAGTTAGTTATTAATTTAGTTATTTTATTATTAGTTTATTAGTTTAGTTTTATTTAGTTAGCTATTTATTTATTATAGTTATAGTTTATTGGTTTTTTAGTTATTATTAGTTATTAGTTTATTATTACTTATTATTAGTTATTAGTCATTATTATTAGTTATTACTAGTTTAGTTTATTAGTTTTAGTTATTAGTTAAGGTTTAGTTAATAGTTTAGTTATTTATTAATTTACTAGTTTATTATTTTTATTATTATTATTGGTAGTTATTAGTTATGTTTGTTAATATTATTAGTTAGTTATTAGTTATTAGTAATATTATTAGTTTATTAGCTTTATTAGTTCGTTTTATTAGTTTAGTTATTTTAGATTTTTATTTAGTTATTTAGTTTTCTTTTATTAGATATTAGTTTTAGTTTATTCATTTTATTAGTTTTAGTTTGTTTTATGTTAATATTTAATTATTAGATTAGTTATTATTTTAATTTATTAATTATTATTAGTTATTAGTTTATTAGTTAGTTATTAGTTATTAGTCTTTAGTTTAGTTAGTTTATTAGTTTAGTTATTATTAGTTTTATTAGTTAGTTATTAGTTTATTAGTTAGTTAGTTGTTATTATTATTAGTTAGTTATTAGTTTTTAGTTATTATTATTAGGTTTAATTTATTTATTATTAGTTTAGTTATTAGTTTAGGTTTATTAGTTAGGTTTTTTAGTTAGTAAGTTATTAGTTTGTTAGTTTTATTAGTTTAGTTATTAGTTTAGTTATTATTAATTATTAGTTTATTTTTATTATTAGTTTATTTAGTTTATTAGTTTTTTGGTTTCATAGTATTATTAGATTAGTTAATTTTTGTTTATTAGTTATTAGGTTTATTAGTTAGTTATTTAGTTTTAGTTATTATTTTTTGTAGTTTTATTATTTTATTATTAGTTTTTAGTTATTAATTTAGTTATTTCATTAGTTATTATAATTAGTTTATTAGTTTAGTTATTAATTATTATTATTAGTTAGTTTTAGTTATTAGTTCCATTATTTTATTAGTTTTTTAGTTATTAGTTATTTTATTATTAGTTTAAGTTAATTTTTATTATCAATTATTATAATTAGTTTATTAGTTTTAGTTATTATGTTTATTTGTTTAGTTAGTTAGTTATTTAATTATTATTTTTATTAGTTTAGTTTTATTATTAGTTATTAAGTTTATTGGTTTTAGTTTACTTTAGTTTTTAGTTTATTAGTTTATTAGTAATTTAGTTATTAGTTTATTATTAGATTTATTTAGTTATTAGTTATAGTTATAGTTAGTTTTAGTTAGTTTTATTTAGTTATTAGTTTAGGTTTTATTAGTTAATTTATAGTTTATTAGTTTTATTAGTTTATTAGTTTATTATTTATTTTATTTTATTAGTTAGTTAGTTATTTTATTAATTTATTTTTTATTTATTATTATTAGTTAGTTTATTTGTTTTTTTAGTTTTATTAGTTTATTAATTAGTTAGTTTAGTTTTAGTTTTTTATTAGTTTAGTATTAGTTATTAGTTACTTATTAATAATTATTAGCTATTATTATTTTAGTTTAGTTATTTATTAGGTTATTATTATTTATTTATTTTTAGTTTTTTTTAGTTATTTATTAGTAGTTTTATTAGTTTTTTTTTTCATTTATTAGTTATTATTTTATTAGTTAATATTAGTTTAGTTTTTAGTATTTATTAGTTATTAGTTTATTAGTTTTATTATTTAGTTTATTATTATTATTATTTTATTTTTTGTTTAGTTAGTTATTACTAGTTAGTTTTAGTTTATTAGTTTTATTAGTTAATTATTATTATTATTAGTTAGTTTATTAATATTATTATAGTTATTCTTATTATTATTATTATTATTATTATTATTTATTATTATTATTATTATTATTATTATTATTATTATTATAGTTGGTTAGTTTATTATTATTAGTTTTAGGTTTATATGTTTGGTTAGTTAGTTTTAAAGGTTTATTAGTTTTAGTTAGTTAGCTTTTTTAGTTTATTAGTTATAAGTTTAATTTATTTTAGTTTTATTAGTTATTAGTTATTAGTTATTAGCTTTAATTAGTTATTAGTTTATTAGTTTTAGTTTTATTAGTTTATTTTATTTTATTATTTATTTCATTTATTATTATTAGTTTAGTTATTATTATTATTAATTATTAGTTTTAGTTAGTTATTAGTTATTATTTGTTAGTTAGTTAGGTTATTTATTAGTTAGTTAGTTTATTATTAATTATTAGTTATTATTATTAGTTTATTAGTTATTATTAAATATTATTTAGTTTTAGTTAGTTTTATTAGTTTATTAGTTAGTTAGTTATTAGGTTTAATTTTATTAGTTTATTAGTTTAGTTATTTAGTTTTTTTAGTTTTATTTTAATTTTTAGGTTTAGGTTTTATTTTTTATTTTTAGGATTAAATTTAGGTTTTTATTTTATTTTTTAAGGTTTAGGTTTTAGGTTTTGCTTTTAGGTTTATTTCTAGGTTTTATTTTTTTAGTTTGGGTTTGGATTTATTTTATTTTATTTTATTTTATTTAGTTTAGGTTTAGTTTTTTTTAGGTTTAGCTATAAATTTTATTTATTTTATTTTGTTTATTTTATTTTCATTTTAGGTTTAGGTTTTTTTTATGGTTTAGGTTTTTTTTTATTTATTTTTAGATTTATCTTTTATGTTTATGTTTTCTTTTTTATTTTTATTTTATTTTATTTTACGTTTATTTTTATTTTTATTTTATGTTTAGTTTTTATTTTCTTTAAGTTTTTTATTTTTAAGTTTATTTTTTTTCTAGTTTAATTTAGGTTTTTTATTTATTTTATTTCAGTTTAATTTTTATTTTATTATTTTATTTTATTTCTAGGTTAAGTTTAGGTTTTATTTTATTTTATTTGTTTATTTTATTTAGTTTTAGGTTTATTTATTTATTTATTTTTAAGTTTTATTTAGTTTAGGTTTAGGTTTTTTGATTTTTAGGGTTCAGTGATTAGGGTTTAAGATTTAGTGTTTGTGATTTAGTGGTTATGTGGTTTAGGGTTAGTTTCTTAGTTTAGGGTTTAGAGTTTAGGGTTTAGGGTGAGTTAGCCAGGTAGGTAGTTTAGTTTAGTGGTAGATTTATGGTTTTAGTGGTATGATTTAGGGTTAGGATTTTTTATAATTCTTTTAATTTTTATTTTCTTTAAATAAGTAAATCGATAGGTTTAGGTTTATTTAGTTTAATTTTATTTATTTTAGTTATTTTATTTTTTATTTTTATTTAGGTAAATTTTTATTTTTATTTTATTTAGTTTATTTATTTTAGGTTTATTTATTTTAGTTTAGGTAATTTATTTTTGTTTATTTATTTAAGTATCATTTAGGTTTATGTAAGTTTAGTTTTAGTGATTATTATTATTATTAGTTTAGTTATTATTTATTTTTTGTTATTGGTTTATTATTAGTTTTATTTTATTATTTTATTATATAATATAGCTAGTTCAATTAGTTTATTTATTAGTTATTATTTTATTAGTTTTATTAGTTCTAGTTTTTAATTATTATTATTAATTATTAGTTATTAGTTATTACTATTAGTTAGTATTTTTTATTATTATTTATTAGTTATTATTATTAATTATTAGTTTTTATTCATTTATTATTATTACTTAGTTTTATTAGTTATTTATTTTAGTTATTTTAGTTTGTTATTTAGTTTTATTACTTATTATTAATTAGTTTTCAATTTTTAGTTTAGTATAGTTAGTTATTTAGTTATTAGTTTTAGTTTTAGAGATTTTATTATTTAGTTATTAATTAGTTATTAGTTTTATTATTTAGGTTATTAGTTTTAGTTTATTGGTTTAGTTTATTAGTTTTTAGTTATTAGTTTTAGTTATTAGGTTTTAGTTATTAATTTTATTTGATTTATTATATTATTATTAGTTAGTTAATTTTATTTTATTAGTTTAGTTATTTAGTTTTATTAATATTTATTACTTAGTTTTATTTTATTTGGTTTGGTTATTAGTTTTATTAGTTTATTATTTTTATTATTATTTATTATTACGTTAGTTTTTATTAGTTATTAGTTTAGTTATTATTATTAGTTTAGTTATTTAGTTATTATTTTGGTTTTATTAGTTTAGTTATTAGTTAATTAGTTTAGTTATTAGTTTAGTTATTAGTTATTATTAGTTAGTTAGTTATTATTAATATTAGTTTATTAATTATTTGTTTTTTTAGTTATTAGTTTAGTTTTTAGTTATTATTATTTATTAGTTTATTATTAGTTATTAGTTATTAGTTTAGTTAGTTTTTTAGTTATTATTATTTTATTAGTTTTTTATTGTTTTATTAGTTTAATTATTTAGTTTAGTTATTTTATTATATTAGTTATTTTTTATTAGTTATCATTAGTTAGTTATAGTTAATTAGTTATTTAGTTTAGTTATTAGTTAGTTAGTTATTAGTTAAGTTAGTTTTTATTAGTTATTAGTTAGTTTTATTAGTTTAATTATTTATTTATTTATTATTATTATTATTAGGTTTATTAGTTTTAGTTATTATATTAGTTTTTAGTTTTAGTTAGTTATTTTATTAGTTATTAGTTTAGTTATTGGTTTAGTTATTATTATTAGTTAGTTTTAGTAGTTATTTATTATTAGTTTTAGTTTTATTATTAGTTAGTTTAGTTTATTAGTTTATTAGTATTTATTATTATTAGTCATTATTAGTTTAGTTTATTAGTTTTTAGTTTATTAGTTATTTTAGTTTATTAGTTTAGTTTAGCCTTAGTTTTAGTTTAGTTATTAGTTATTTTAGTTTTATTATTAGGTTTTTTAGTTTGGTTATTTTAGTTAGTATTAGTTAGTTTTTTATTTGATTAGTTTATTTCATTAGTTATTATTATTTTTAGTTTATAATTAGTTATTAGTTTATTAGTTTTTATTAGTTTATTATTATTATTAATATATTATTTAGTTTATTATTTATTAGTTTAGTTATTAGTTATTAGTTTTATTTTAGTTATTAGCTTTAATAGTTTATTAGTTTTATTATTTTTTATTAGTTAGTTATTTATTAGTTAGTTTATTATTATTTTAGTTATTTGTTTATTAGGTTTTTAGTTAGTTTAGTTATTTAGTTTTATGAGGTTTTTATTAGTTATTTTAGTTATTTATTTAATTTTTTTATTAGTTTTATTATTTAGTTATTATTATTAATTATTAGTTATTATTAATTATTATTAATTATTATTAGTTATTAGTTTAGCTTTTAGTTTATTAGTTAGTTAATGATTAGTTATTATTTATTTTATTATTAGTTTAATTATTAGTTCTTTAGTTTTTTTAGTTTTTATTAATTATTAATTAGTTAGTTATTATTAGTTTTAGTTATTATTAATTAGTTTTAGTTAGTTTATTATTAGTTATTACTTATTAGTTTATGCTATTATTTATTAGTTATTATTTTATTTTATTTATTATTTAGTTAGTATTATTATTATTATTATTATTAGTTAGTTTATTACTTTATTAGATATTAGTTTTAGTTATTATTAGTAATTTAGTTAATTATTATTAGTTAGTGTTATTTAGTTATTAGTTATTAGTTTAGTTATTTAGTTTATTATTATTAGTTATTATTATTAGTTTATTAATTAGTTAGTTTAGTTTATTTATTATTATTAGTACCATTTAGTTATTAGTTTATTAATTTTAGTTATTATTATTATTTTTTATTATATTTATTATTATTAGTTATTAGTTTTATTACTTTATTGTTAGTTATTATTAAGTTTTTTATTAGTTTTCGTTATTATATCTAGTTATTATTATTAGTTATTAGTTTGTTAGTTTATTATTATTTGTTATTAGTTTAGCTTAGTTTATTAGTTATTAGTTAATTATTAGTTTTTTAGGTTTATTATTAGTTTATTAGTTATTAGTTATTAGTTATTAGCTTTATTAGTTATTAGTTATTATTACTATTAGTTTATTTATTTTATTTTTTTTAGTTATTAGTTAGTTATTATTAGTTTAGTTTTATTAATTATTTAGTTATTAGGTTTAGTTAGTTATTATTAGTTTTAGTTATTATTTTATTAATTAGTTAGTTTAGTTTAATTAGTTAGTTTATTTAGCTTTTATTAGTTATTTGTTATTATTATTAATTTTAGTTTTTTTAGTTATTAATTTAGTTATTAGTTGTTACTTATTAATTTTAGTTATTAGTTTATGAGTTTATTAGTTTAGTTTTATTAGTTAATTAGTTTATTATTATTTAGTTTTAGTTTTATTATTATTTAGTTTTTTTATTAGTTTATTTTTAGTTATTTTATTATCATTGGTAGTTATTAATATTATTAGGTTATTATATTTAGTTTTATTAGTTAGTAATTATTATTTATTATTAGTTTTATTATTAGTTATTTAGTTATTACTATTAGTTTATTTATTTTTAGTTATTTAGGATTTTTTTAGTTAGTTATTTAGTTTTTAGTTATTAGGTATTATTAGTTTAGTTATTTAGGCTATTAGTTTAGTTATTTAGGTTATTAGTTTAGTTAGTTATTAGTTATTAGTTTTATTTATTATTAGTTATTAGTTTACATTATTAGTTTATTAGTTTAGTTAATATTAGTTATTTAGTTATTCATTATTAGTTATTACTTTATTATTATTAGTTTAGTTTATTTATTAGTTTATTATTATTAGTTATTATTAGTTATAGTATAGTTTATTTAGTTTAGTTAGTTATTATTTAATTATTAGTTTGTTATTATTAGTTAGTTTATTGCTAGTTGTTGTTATTAGTTATTAATTTATTAGTTAGTTTTATTTTTATTATTATTATTAGTTTTAGTTAATAGTTATTATTAGTTAGTTAGTTTATTAGTTTAATTAGTTAGTTATTATTAGTTATTAGTTTTGTTTTTTGTTAGCTAGTTTATTATTATTATTAGTTATATTTATTTATTATTAGTTATTAGTTTTTTAGTTAGTTTTTATTAGTTATTAGTTATTATTAATTATTATTATTTATTTATTTATTTATTATTAGTTTTATTGGTTATTAGTTATTATATTATATTATTTAAGATAGTTTGGTATTTAGTTATATTTATTTATTAGTTAGGTTTTATGTAGTTAGTTTTATTAGTTAGTTTTTTTATTTAGTTATTAGTTTTATTATTTAGTTATTAGTTTAGTTTTTTATTTTTTAGTTTATTTATTAGCTTATTAGTTTTAATTATTAGTTATTAGTTTAGTTTTATTAGTTTAATTATTAGTTATTTAGTTTATTATTAGTTAGTTTTTTAGTTTCTATTAGTTGTTAGTTATTATTAGTTATTAGTTTTTAGTTATTAGTTAATATTAGTTATTTAGTTTTAGTTATTAGTTTATTAGTTATTGTTTTATTAGTTATTAGTTATTTAGTTATTATTAGTTTTAGTTATTTAGTTTATTAGTTTAATTATTTATTTAGTTTATTAGTTTATTAGTTTATTTAGTATTAGTTATTAGGTTTATTAGTTAGTTATTTTATTATTATTAGTTTTTTTAGTTTTTTAATTAGTTTTATTAGTTATTAGTTATTATTAGTTATTATTATTAGTTGTTATTCTGGACAATCACTTCTTATGTGTCTAGGCTTTTTACAATGGTAGTAAATGATCCCTTCAACTGTAGGAAATTTCTTAGTTTGAAATTTATAGTTTTTAGATTTTTTTTATACCTTTGATTCTTCTTCCTTAGCAAGTTCCCAAGCCTTTTGGATAGCATGACCACCTCATCACTAACACCATCCGAGCTTGAGGTGTTATGCTCATCACTATAATCAACTTGTAATGCAATGGCTTATCCTTTCTCTGTCTCCCTTTTTGCTGAGTTATCCATCTTATCCCTTTGAACAATAACCTGTTCATGTGCTATCAAGTAGATAAATCCTTAGCATCACTAATAGTTGTTACTTTAGCTTCCCATTCTTTTGGAAGACATCTAAGAATATTATAGACTAAGTCTTGATTCCTATAGGCGTTTTCCAAGAGAGTAATGTGTTAATTATTTTCATGAATCTAGTATACATATCAGAAATAGATTCAGAAAGAGACATATGAAATAACTCATATTCATCAACAAGTCTATTTATGTGAGCATCTTTAACTTCACTAGTTCCTTCATAAGTTATAATGAGTTTATCCCATATTTCTTTTGCTGTACTTAACATAGAAATTTTTATGTAATCATTAGGTAATAAAGCAAAATGTAAAGTATTACAAACCCTAGCATTTAATTCATCAAGTTCTCTTTCAGCTACAGACCATTCCTCAAAAGGTTTTTCTATTTTAATGCCATTTACTTCTACTGTATGATATGATGTATGTCAACATATACCACATGCCTGCATCTTGACCTCTTAAAAATGTACTAATTCTTTCTTTCCAATAATCAAATGGTACACTATCTAAAAGTGGAGCTCTATGAGTGGATTGTCCCTCTGGTAGTGAACCCTTTGGGAAACCATGTGCCATTGCAAAATGATCTACTCTTGGATGTTAAGCCAATAAAATAACCTAGGCTCTGATACCAAGAGTCACTATAGCACCCAAGAGGGGCATGGGGTTGAATTGATATTAAAATTTTAAAAGTTAAATCTTAAGTTTTAGTAGAAAAATTAATTTTGATTTTATAATGACAAGATTTTTAATGCACCAAAAATAAAAGTACAAAAATAAAGAGAGATAAAAGGCACACAATTTTACGTGGTTCAAACTCAAAATCGCCTACGTCCGAAGACACCCTTGCTAGGAATCCACTAAATGCAAAAATAGCTTACAAATAGTACTCATAATGGGACAAGTACAACCCCAATAATATGTACCTACAAAGGAAACCCCAATATAAATTTTACTGTACAAAAATAAAATTACAAAAAAAATAAATTTTGATAAAATAAATCTCTCACAAATATACCAAGCTATCCAATTCAAAAAATGATCTCACAACTTATAAATAATCACTTACAACATAAAAATTTTGGCAGGATAAAATTATTATTTAATATTGATAAGAAATAATAAAATAAATATCTTAAAGTGATCTTACTAAGATGTTTATATTATTACAATTTGTAGACTAATATAAAAATGATTTCAAAATAAATTCATAATATTTTTTTGCACAATAAAATAAATTTTGCAAGGAATAATTTATTTTATTTTAACCAAAATGATTCTTTCAATTAATGCTAATGATCACAAATTACTTAAATAAAATGAGTATATTATAGATCTAAGTAGGCTAGTATGCTTTTAATTAAAAAGAGAGATCTAGCAAATATAAAAATAATTTCAGCATAATAATTTAATTTAAAATGCTTAAAATATACTTCTAAAATAGATCTAAGAATAAATGATCTTTTAAAATAAGACTAATGAAGAAATATTTCAAGAAACCAAAAGAAATTTATAGGAAGTTAAAAATTTAAACAAGTTGAAATAGATCCTCCAAACTATCACAAGAGTTTTTCACAGAAAAATGATTGAAAAACTTTGATGTGAAAAACAATGTCTAAAGAATAATCCACCAAAAAGTATAAATTGGAAAGAATAAATAGATGGTGAAAATAGCATGAACAACTAAAAAAGGATTAAGGCCAAGAAAACAAACTCAAGTAATTTGAGAAAGCTTGCTTAGTTGAAGATGTTGAAGCTTCTAAACCAAGGATTTGATCTTGCAATATTTAAAGAACACTTGGAAGGAAAATCTAAGAATTTTTCTCTTAGATTTACTGGAGGGATTTTGAATTTTTAATAAAGAATGCTTTCATGAAGAGAATGAGGGCTATTTATAGGCAAGAAGGTCATTTTGAATTATTTCAAAAAAATATATTATTCTAACATCATGATATCATCTAATAATTTAATATTCAATAAAAATATAATTTATATTAAATAAATATTAAATTTAATCAGTCAAAATTCGGTTATTCACATGAGAAAGTCAAAAATAATCAAATATGGCTCTTAATATATTCAAAGCATGTAGCATGCCTTCATTATTAAAATCAACTAATGTTTGAAAAGTCATAATAAATTCAATTGTAATCAAACGTGGGTCTTGTAACCTATCAAATTAAAGGAAAAAAAATCCAAGGAATTCATTGGAGATGAAATTAGATATAATTTCCTTGATTATAAAATGACTTTGGCTAAAATATAAAATTTCACATATTTTTGTTAATTTTGAAATATGATATTTAAATATTATGATATAAATTTTCTATAATCATACATATGTTAGTTATCATATAACCTTCAAATTAAATTAAAATATTTAATTATATTAAGTAAATAAAATATGTACACTTAATAGTCATAATTTATTATCATTTATTATTTTGACAATTTTAATGCTATGTATGAAACATATAATTGAATGTTAATTAGATAGAGATTTATATAAATTAACCTCATTAAAATAATATTTTAAGTTCTGAGCAAATTGATTCATGCCAATGAACTCATATGAATTTCTAAGATAGTTATAAATGCATATAACCTAAAATATTGTACCTTGAGCTTCACATTATCCATTTTGATCTATCTTTCATTCTTATACTCTTGAAATTTCCTCAAACATATTATGAGATGTATTGAATTTGTAATTAGCAATTGACATATCTGAAACACATAAAAACATTCATTAGAACATCCAAACATTCATTTGTTATCATCAAAATTGATTAGATTGAACATAAGGCTCATTAAGCCAATAGTTTATTTATTTTAGGTTTATTTATTCTAGTTTAGGTTTTTTATTTTAGTTTATTTTTTAGGTTTAAGTTTAGGTTTATGTTAATTTTTAAGTTTAGTTTCATTTTTATTTTATTTTTTAGGTTTAGGTTTTATTTCTTTTATTTTAGGTTTAAGTTTAAGTTTTTTATTTTATTTTTTTAGGTTTAGGTTTTACATTTTTATTTTAGGTTAATTTTTAGTTTATTTTATTTTACTTAGTTTAGGTTTAGGTTTAGGTTTAGGTTTGGTTTATTTTAGGTTTATATTTAGGTTTTATTTATTTTAGTTTTATTTATTTTAGTTTAGGTTTAGGTTTATTTTATTTTTAATTTAGGTTTAGGTTTTACTAGTTTAGGAGTTTAAGTTTTATTTTTTATTTATGTTTAAGTTTTTTTAGGTTTATTTTTTAGGTTTAGGTTTTTATTTTATGTTATTTTAGGTTTAATTTTTATTTTTATTTTTAGTTTAGTTTAGGTATTTAATAATTTCATTTTATTTTAGTTTTTATTTTTTATTTTATTTTAATTTTAGGTTCAGGTTTAGGTTTAGGTTTTTATTTTATCTTATTTTTTATTTTATTTAGGTTGAGATTTATTTATTTATTTTATGGTTTTATTTTAGATAGTTTGTTTTATTTTATTTAATTTATTTATTTAGGTTTTTGTTTTATTTAGTTTATTTTAGTTTAGGTTTTTATTTAATTTTTTTTTATTTTTAGATTATTTTATTTTATTTTAATTATTTTTTTTATTTTATTTGTGTTTTTATTTTTAAGTTTATTTTATTTTTTAGTTTAGTTTAGGTTTTTATTTATTTTATCTTATTTTTTATTTTATTTAGCTTTAGATTTATTTAGTTATTTTATTTTTAAGTTTTATTCAGTTTAGGTTTAACTTTTTAGGTTTTTAGGGTTTAGGGTTATTTTAGTTTAGGTTTAGGTTTATTTTATTTATTTTATTTTATTTTTATTTTAGGTTTAGTTCTTTTTTTTAGTTTAGGGTTTAGGTTTTATTTTGTATTTATTTTTAAGTTTGATTTTTAGGTTTTTTTTAGGTTTAGGTTTTTTATTTAGTTTTTATTTTATTATATGTTTAGTTTTTATTTTATTTAGGTTTTCTATTTTTAGTTTTATTTTATTTTATTTGAGTTTATTTTTAATTTTTTATTTTATTTTATTTATTTATAGGTTTAGGTTTAGGTTTTAGTTTAATGTTTTATTTTATTTTATTTTACTATTTTATTTAGGTTTAGTATTTTTATTTATTTTATTTTTAAGTTTTATTTAGTATTTAGTTTAGGTCAGTTCAGGGGTTTATGATAGTGTCAGGGTGGGTGGTTTAGGGTTTAGGGTCAGGGTTTTAGGGAGGTCCACTTTTTTATTTTATTTTAAAAAGCAAACCAGTTTAAAATTATTTACTTTAGTTTCTTTATCCCGTAGGTAAGTTGTAGTAGTTTAGCTCATTTTATTTTATTTAGGTTTAGGTTTTAGTGTTTAGGGTAGGAGGTTTAAAATGGTTTAGTGGATAGCAGGGTAGAGATGGGTCATAGTAGGTTTATGATGGGTTTAGCCTAGTTTAGTTTATGCCTTTAATTAAAGGCCTGGGCCCAGGTGTGGGTTTTGGGCCCAGGGCCCAGGTTTAGGGCAGCATTTAGGTCATAAGTGGGTTTTAGGGTAGAATTTAGGGTTTAGATTTAGGTCTGGATCTGGGGGATTAGTGGGTTTATGGTTTTTAGGGTTTAAGGTTTAGGATTTAGGGTTTAGGGTTAAAGTTTTTTTTAATCTTTTTAAATAAGTAAACTAGTATGTTTATGTTTATTAAATTTATTTAGTTTTTTTATTAATTTTAGATTATTAATTTTTTTATTTTTTATTTAGGTTTATTTTTATTTATATTTAGTTTAGTATATTTATTTTAGTTTTATTTATTTTAGTTTAGGTTTTTTATTTTAGTTTATTTTTAGGTTTAGGCTTAGGTTTATTTTTTTGTTTAGTTTTATTTTTATTTTATTTTTTTAGGTTTAGGTTTTATTTTTAAGTTTTAGGTTTAGGTTTAGGATTTTTTTTTAGGTTTAGGTTTTAGGTTTTTATTTTAGGTTTATTTTTATGTTTTATTTTTTAGTTTAGTTTAGGTTTTATTTTATTTTATTTAGTTTAGGACCAATAGCAGCATTCAGGACCAAATTTTGGATAATCCAGCTCAACAAACAACCAGGAGAACAAGACAGCAAAAGGCAACAACTATCCATAATACCACTTTTAAGAATACAAATAAGATAAGATGCATCTAACCCAATGTAAATGAGACAAGAGTAATGCGCTCACAACAACCAGGAGATGAACAGCAGCCCAGGCATAAATAGCACGGGCATTTAGAAAGCCAACCCCCACAGCAAAATAGCTAATGCAATAATGGAACCCTCCAAAAGAAAAATCAGCAAGAGGATTTAAATGAGTATCAACATTAGAATCTAGAAAAAATAAGATAGCGGATAACCAAGGCAAAAAACAACCAAGACAGCAACAGCAAAGATAGCAACATCCAAGACAGGAAAGGACTACAAGTTGGCCATAAAACTTCTCAATCAGAGTAGATATGGCAGTAGTTAATAACCAAATAGATAGAGCATAAAAATAGTTATCTTGAAGGTAGCAACTCAAATAGAAATCACCAAAAACCACCATCAACAAAGAATCAAGCTTTTGAACATAGGACCCTGAAATCCTACAACCAACAAAGATGAAGCCAACATAGGTGTCCTGATAAACCAAGATAGGAAATCTCCAAGACAAGAAACAGCCAAAACAATAAGAAACAGCTAGCTTGCCATAATGCCACCCATCCATTATAAACAGTGCAAAAGATGCAAGTTTGTCTGAAAAAAGATGAAGAAAACAACAACAGATAAGGTAGACCAATGAAAACCGATGATAAGCATATAATAAACCAATAATGGTGTTCAAAGCAAAGTCCACCAAGCAATCAGCAACTTCAATAGAGACTTGCTGAACAGAATAAATCAAAACCCTAGAGACAGCATGATGAGTGTTAATCCAGTTCAGCCAACAAACAAGGCAGCTAAGACCAACAAGCTGGCCTAGAGACCACCCAAAAACATAAATATAGAAAGAGAGGGATTGATAATGAATAGCTCCCCACCACAATCCAATCCAGTAAGTGACATTCAGAGAAATCAAATCAGTAGCAGGATGCTTAGTCACCTTAATCCAACTCAGCCAAGGATAATGACAATAATAACCAGTAGGTTGGCCAATAACCCAATTATGCATATAAGATAAACCATTGATTAGTTTCAAGCATAACAGGAAAATGATCTTCAAGTTTTTCATATTCCCATCATAGCATAAGGAGGGAAAACAACAGCAAGGAGGACAAACAGCATCCCAGATGTTAGCATCAAAAACAAAAAGAAAAACAAAGAAAACTTGCTGGACAAGGAAATCAGAATTCCAAAAAACAAAAAAGGGGGCATTGGTACAGTTAATACACTCATTAGGAAAAGCAAATATTAATAAAAAGGATATAAAATAGATAATGTATAAGTTCAAGTAATTCCCACCAGAGTATACAGAATTACCTACAACCTCAGCAAATGCAAAATGATGAACCATTGAGTAACTCCAAACCTGCTGAGCATGGAAAACAAGACCAGAAATAGCAAGATTGATAGTAGCCTCAAGGTGCCATATCAGCCAGCAACTAAGAGAGAAGTAATCAACAAGTTGGCCATAGGATATGCCATTAAGGGTTGACAGAACATAAAATGGATCCCATAATAAAAAAGAAGAAATCTGACTATGGGAAATAGAAACAGGATGAAAACAGCAACAACATGTGTGATCAAACACATCCCAGCTGATAGTAGTACAAACAGTTGGGAAATCATGAATTAAAAAATAATTATAAATCACAAAGATAGCAATATGAAAAGAGTACCCAAAAAGCCAATGTCTAGCATTGAAATGAATAACACAATTCCATTCCTGCAAAGAGATATTAGAGTAGACATGGGATATCACAAACAGGAAAATAGAAAAGAATAAGGAAAGTTGCAACCAATTGGTGCTCAATAGCAGTCCTACTTTGGATTAAAATAATTAAGCTGCAAGTAGCAAGAAAGTCAGCAAAACCCCAACTCAACT
This sequence comes from Cymbidium sinense, assembly GCA_021442155.1. Taxonomy (NCBI): domain Eukaryota; kingdom Viridiplantae; phylum Streptophyta; class Magnoliopsida; order Asparagales; family Orchidaceae; genus Cymbidium; species Cymbidium sinense. Next base: position 64,976 of record JAKCPB010001690.1, read on the forward strand.
GTCTATCGTTACAGAAAATAGTAGGAATGAGGATATGGTAGCAAATAGGGAGGGATAAGTAATGAATAGCTACCCACCACAAGCCAATCCAATAAGACACATTCAGAGCAAACAGTTCATTAGCAGGTTGCTTAGTCACATTAACCCAGTATTGCCAAGGATGTTGGCCAATAACCAAGTTATGCATATAAGATAAATAGACACAGTAAGAAATAAAAGAGAGGCCAACAAGAAAAACCACTCCTGGAGGGAGTATGAGAGAACAGCCAGCAAAAAACAATTAAACTTCAGACAAGAGAGGTAAAAGAACTTGACCAAAGCCCCAATCTCAGAAACATCCTGCACAGAAAGGATCTCATGGGTAAAGCAGCTAGAAATAATCTGAATAAACTCCATCCAGGATAAAAAATAAACAGTGCAGAAAGAAACAGCAGAATGCCAGAGATTCCACCCAAGCAAAGTAAAAGAAACATATAAAGATAACCAAGAAATAATATCTAGGTTCTGCACAATAATAGGTCTGTCATAAGGTGTAGGGAGGTCTGCAGCAGCTTGTAAGAGAACCTGCAAAGAATAGCCATAGCAGGTGGGAGAAAAGAAAGAAGCCCCCCACAATAAGATCCCACCAAAGGGACCCTGCAGTATTAGAAAATGGATTCCAAAGAGAGCATGATGTACGGGATCCAGATTCCAGTAAAAATAATAGCCAAGAAGATAATTATCAGCAAAAAGGCCAAAAAGCCTCTTCATGCAGCAAAATAAAGTAAAGGATAACTCCCAGAGATAAAAGACAAACGTCAGCTCCAATCTATGGTTAAAAAGAGTATCAGCAGCAGCCCAGGATCTAATAGGGGAGACAAGTAGCATGTCAAAAGCCATCCAGCAGTCATTATCAGATAAAATCCAACAACCTAACAGTAAATCATCAAAATAAATATTGCAACCAAACAACATAGATAACTAAGATGCTCCAAGCAATAATATCTTTGAGAAACAGTAGATTGTAGAAATTAATGGGAGAAGCTAAACTCCTCAAAATAAATATCTCTATCCAGCAATGATTAAGCATCCTAGGATTAGGAATGCAGCCAGCATTGGTATAAGAAACCCAAATAGGATTGGGATTATAAAACCAATAGCAGCTGACACAAAGCTCAACAAAATTCCTGTGCTGATTATCCATATGCACATAGCTCAACAGTAGCCTTTTATCAATGTAAATACAAAAAGCAATGAGCTTCCAAATGTAAGAAGAGCTGTTAAAACACCAAAGCATGACACAAAGATCCAGACACCAAATAATATCCGTGTGAAGCATCCACAAAAGGCACAAAAGGGAACAGAAAAACAAAAAATAAAGAAGCATATAGATCAAAGAGGAATGGACAGTAAACATTAAGTTCTAAAATAAGGAAACCCATAATTGTCCAAGTTAACTAGCCCACGCAAGTGTTTGGGTAGGGTGTGTTGATCAAAGAAGGTGATACCATTGGATATAACACCTAGATTGGCAAGGAAATCAGCACAAGCATTTCCTTCATGCCAAACATGAGTGATGTTAAAATTCAGTTGGGAAAGAAGAGATCTAGTTTGCTTGAGGAGGTAGTACAATTCAGTGCTGCTCATCTTAGTGGAAGTCAAAAGATCAATCAGGAGAACAGCATCAACCTCGATCCAAATATTGAGCCAACCATTTTGGAGGCAAATCTCAAGAGCTTTGAAGACTGCCATAAGCTCAGAAAAAGGGACAGTGTAGGAAATAAGGGGATAAGCAAAAGCACATAGAACTATACCCTTAGAGTTCCTGAAAATGCCACCACAACCAGAGCCATTATGAGAGACAGAGCCATCAGTATTGATTTTAATAATATGATCAAGAGGATTTTTCCATTAGACAATCTTTTCTTTATGATAGTAAGGATGGTCCGGCAAGTTTATGCCCAGTTTATTGACCACAAAATTACAGCCTTTGAAATATTTGTAATGAATGAGATTGGCTTTAAACAAGTCACTAATTTTGTTTTTAGTTCTATCAATAATCCTCACATGGTTCATAGGGATCCCACGGTGTTTTGCATTGTAACGGTCCATCCATATGAACCAGATAAGAGTGATAGCAATGATAACTTTAATGTGGCCTTTAATAGTATTATCAAAATAAATTTCAAGAAGTTGATATAAAGTAAGAGAGCCATTGAAATTGACAGTATTAAAAAGATCGTCATACCAAATCCAAAGTTTATAAGCAATGTCCCCATTAATAAAAACATGATTAACATTCTCAATATGAAAACAACATTGGCATTTAGAGGGTAAATGGAACCCTTTACCCCACAACAAGGAATCAATAGGGATAAAATTTTTTAGAATATGCCAAGTAAGAACAGAGTAAGAAATAGGGATATTGTTATTCCAAAGTTTTGAGAATACATAAGGGGAATCATGAGTATCTTTAATGTGGAGCCACACATTTTTGAGGTTGAAATCACCATTATGAGAGAGCTTAAAGAGAATTTGATCGTGATTATGAGGAGTGATAGGAATAGTAGTAACCATATTCCAAAATGTAAAAGGGATAAAATCAGCAAGCTTACTATTGTTCCACATATTGTTATGCCAGAAAGAGTTTACTCTACTAGCGGAAGTGGAATGGGTGGAGAGTAAGTCATCCATGGAACCACAACCACTCCAGTTATCTTGCCAAAAGAAAGAGGCACCAGAGTTGATGCCCCAAAAAATTAGGGATTCTGCATCCCATTTGACAGAACATAATCTTTTCCACACAGGGGAGTCACCCGGTTTAAAGGGACAAATGAGGGGGTGTTTACCCTGGCAATATTTAGCAGTCATGAAATTAGCCTAGAGACTATGATTACTCCTAAAATTCTACCAGAGTTTATAGGAAAAGGCATTGATAGCTTCTTTTATGGATTTACAACCAAGACCACCTTCATCAAAAGTGCATTTTTTTAGAAGAGATATTGGAGCCCCAGAAAAATTTATTAAGGAGACGCTCAATTCTGTTGATGCTAGAGATGGCCGGCACGATGGTTTGGATGAGGTATAAAGGCATGAAATTAAGAGTGCTCTTAATCAAGGTTAGCCTACCACCAAAAGAGGGTAAATGAAATTCCCAAACTGAAATTTTATTAGAAATTTTTTGAATAAGGTCATCAAAAAGATGATATCTTTTCTAGCCTTTAAAAAGCGGCGCCCCGAGATAATTAATGGGAAGTTGACTTTGTTTAAAATTAGTAATTCTAGAGATTTGATTTAATCTATTGAGAGGAATCTTAGCTGAGGGAATAAAATAGCATTTTTTGTCATTAAGGAAGAGACCACTAGCTTTGCCAAAATCATTTAAGAGATTCTTAATAGTTTTGACAGGTTGAAGGGAGGCATTACAGAAGATTATAAAATCATCGAAAGCTAAGATGAGAAACAGGGAAACCACCATGAGTTTTAAAAACCATGTTGGGTTTTTTGAGGAAAAGGTCATTGAGGCTTCTCGAAAGGTATTCGACAGCAATGATAAAAAGAGAAGGGGAAAGGGGGTCGCCTTGATGCAAACCATGGCTCGAAGAAAAGAAACCAAGGGACTCACCATTTAAGATGATAGAAAACCAGACGTTAGTGATACAACTTTTTATAAGCAGATAAAATTATCAGAGAAACCAAACAAGTGTAAGATTTAGAAAAGGAAATCCCAGGAGAGGTTATCAAAGGCTTTAAAGATGTCCAGTTTGAAAAGCATATTACCACCTCTGGAAGAAACGTCAATGTCATGAACCAGCTCTTGAGCGAGGAGAATATTATCGGATATGGCTCTATTTTTAACTAAATTAGTTTGATTAGGGAGATGATTTTATGGAGGCTAATTCTATTATTAATTAATTTAGTAATGAGTTTTTGGAAAAAGGTACAAAGACTAATAGGTCTAAAATCACCCCAGGATTCAGGATTGATGGTTTTGGGAATAAGGATAATAGAAGTACTTGAAAAATATCTGGGAATAGAGCTGCCATCAAAGAAATCAATAACAACATTAACAAAATCAGTTTTAATAAAAGACCAACAATGCTGAAAGAAATGGGTCGTGAAACCATTAGGGCCAGCAACAAAATCATTGTTCATGCTATTGAGAGTACTACTAATTTCCAATTTCGAGGGATGCATAGTGAGCAAATGGTTATCCTCATTGGTAATCATAAAAGAGATAAGATGGGTGTTGGTGGGGGTTTCTAATGAAGGATTAGAATTTGACAGAATCCTTGATTTCATTGTTATCAATTATCCAACCACCATTAGGGTTCTTAATTTTATTAATCAAGTTTAGAGCTTTCCGTTTATTGCAAATAGCATGGAAATACCTAGTGTTTCTGCCATCAACAATATGTTTGCTAGCGGCTTTTTGACGCCAATAGGTTTTCTCCATATTTTGGAAATTAATCAAGCTATCTTTGGCAATGCTCAGCTCATCAAGCTTTCTGGGGTCAGTTATGACAGCCTCTTCAAGTGAACAAACCACTTGTTCCATAGCTTTAAGATTGGAAAAGAGATTTTTGAAAATATGCTTGTTCCACCAATTGAGGTTTTGTTTAAGCCTCTTGAGCTTAAGAAAGCCAAAAAACATGCCTTTAATGTAATTGTGTGAACGGAGCCATCCAAGTTAGTGAAAACAACATTAGTGAAATCACCATGTTGGGTCCACATATTTTGGAAATGAAAGGATGAGGAAATAGGAGGGTTAGTGGGGGGAGTTTTGATAGAGATCAAAAGAGGGGCATGATCAGACAGAGTTCTGCTCAAATGTTCAACAGAAGTAAGAGGCCATTGATTAATCCAAAAAGATTTAAAGAGGGTCATGTCCAGATGCTGCCAAAGTCTAGAGTTGTGCCACATGTAATCAGACCCTGAAAAACCAATGTCAATCATATTGCAATCTAGGATCATATTAGAGAAGTCTTCCATGGAATGAAGGTTAGGAGAACATCCTCCCTCCTTTCAAGAAGCAATGATAGTGTTGAAATCACCCCAACCAACTGTGAAGGTTAACTGAGGAGGCGAAGGTCCTTAAATGATTCCAAAGGATGTTCTACTAGCTCTATTACATGAAGCATAGATAAAGGAACCAAAAGTCGAAAAGTCACCTAAAGAGATTTTGACATTAACCAATTGATCAAGATCATCAATGATGGAAATGGTGATTGAATTATCCCAAAAACACCAAATTTTATTATTAAGATTGAAGAAGAAATTTTGAAAACCAAGCTAGCAACATAGGCAATTTTAGAAGAGTTAATGAAAGGCTCAATAATAACAAGAAGTTTGATGTTATGAGAGCTGAGGCTCTAACACGGTTATGATGTGGGAGTGTCCCATAACCCCAGATATTCCAAATAAGAAAATTAATCATAATAAAAATGTCAAAAAAGAAAAGATAGAAAAGGAAAATGAAAAAAAGAAGAGGGAAGGACATAATTATTTATGAGGTGTAAGGGAAGAACGTGTGGTTCTAGTGAAATTATTATTAGTCATTTTGGCTTTATAAGATTTTTTTTAAGAACAGCTTTGGAAAGGTCTATCAATCCAAAGTATCTCCATCGAAAGGGATTGGTTTTATTTTCTAGAGTAGCAGATCCAATGTTTTAGTAGTGGTGATTTCTCCTTCTTGATCGAGTTAGGATGAGAAATTTGGATATCCGAGTATCACTCAGAGAGAAGTAGAGGGGAGGTTCTTGCACCATTAATAGTGCAAATAATATTTTCATTGCCATGGTGCATATTCAGATTTTTGTCAGACACCAAGGGATCAACGTTATTTTGATCCAATGTAAAATTTCCATTGATTATCATTAAGATTCAAATTAAGCAAAGGTTTGTCATGAAGTAGAAGTAAGTATTAGTCTCAAGACACACCCTCAATAGTAGTATACCTAGCTCGTAATGTTTTTCATTTGACAAATCAATAGGTACTACTGTGGAGGATGTATTACATTATGAGTAGCTTTTGGCACATAGGCTAACTTATTGGTTTTCCCTGTTCCAAGAGAGGTACTAATGTCTGAGATATTCTTTTTAAGGTTGGGGTGTAACACAAAGCATTCGGTGTGATCATGGCCATAGATCTTACAGTGAGAATAAAAGACTGGGAAATTTTCAAATTCAACTTTCTGATTATATCCAAATTTTTTCGAACCAATCCAAACTTCTTTGGGATTTTTTTTGGTAATGTCAATTTCAACTAAGATGCGTGCTACAGATGGTCGAGATCTAGTGGCGGGCTAATTTGAAGGGTCTACCAAATAGAGCCCCAACTGCAAACAAAACTTGATGAGTAACATAGTGAATTCTTATGTTGGGGAAAGCAAGCCATAAAGGAATAATAGGGGATTCTTCCTTGACATCAAAAAGGAGTGACCATTTCAAGAGCCGCATTTGATAATTATACACAAAATAGGAGCGATGAGCAAAGACACGAGAGTAATCTAGGTCATTTGATAATTGAATGAGGATGTGTCGAGGATCAATCAACCCAATAGTGAAAACTCCCGAAAGCTTTAACCTATGGAAGAAAGATCTGATATTATCTAGAGTATGGTGTCGTGAATAGAATTTACCAACCAAAGAGAACTCATAATTCTTAGCTAATTTCTCCACATCCTGGTCATAACACATGACAGCTGGCAATCCACGAAAGGATGTAGAAATTAAATTAACTGAGGCATTAGCACAAGGGATCTTACCAGAAAGAGCGTCTTTAAATGACTTACAAGGATAATGCAAAGAATCGGATCCAGTACCTTGTGTCGAGGTTATGCATCTAGGAGCCATGAGTTCTGGCTGGGAGGTGAAGCCTCCACCATTGATCAATCCAGAGAGAATCACATAAGCTACCAGGGGATGCACAATCAAGCAATTTGATAGTGAGCATGATCGGGGAGGCCCGAATTATGGCCAAACCGTAGAGAATAGCACAACACACAAAATCAAAATCAGAGGGAGCCTGTTACTTTAGGGTTAGGGTTTAGTGGTTTTAGTGTTTGAGGTTTAGTTAGGTTGGGTAGGTTTTAGTGTTTAGGTTTAGGTTTTAGGTTTTTAGTTTGTGGATTTTTAGGTTTAGTTTAGTGGTTTTAGCAGGGTATAGGTTTTAGTGTTTATAGGCAAGGTTTAGGGTTTATGGAAGTTTATAGGGTTTTAGGGTTTAGTAGGGTTTAGGGTTATAGGATTTAGGGTGGGTTTTAGGGTAGGTTTAGGTCAGGGTTTTAATTTTTTAATTTAGTTTTTAAACAAGCAAAGGTAGCTTATATTTTATTATTATTTATTTATTTTATTTAATTTAATTTATCTTAGGTTTATTTATTTTGTTTAGGTATATTTGTTTATTTTGGTTTAGGTTTAGGTTTAGGTTAACATTTTAGTTTAGTTTTATTTTTATTTTATTTTTTAGATTTAGGTTTTATTTTTTTATTTTTAGGTTTAGATTTAGGTTTTAATTTTCTATTTTTATGTTTATTTATTTTTTGGTTTAGTTTAGGTTTTAATTTATTATATTTTAGTTTAGTTTTTTTTATTTATAGGTTTAGGTTTAGGTTTAGGTTTAGATTTTAGTTTAGGTTTTTATTTTATTTTATTTTATTATTAGGTTTATTTTTTTTTATTTTAGGTTTTATTTAGTTTAAGTTTAGATTTTTAAGTTTTAGGTTTTGGTTTAGGATTAGTGGTTTATGTTGGCCTAGGGTCAGGGTTAGCTCAGGCCTAGGTTTAGGTTTAGGTTTAGGGTTTAGGGCCCAGGATTTAGTGGCCAGGAGTCTTAGTTTAAGGATTTAGGGTTGGGTCCTGCCCAGATAGTTTATGAGTTTTGGCCTAGAATCAGGATTTTTTAGCCTTTTTTATTTTAAAAAAAAACCAGGAGATTGGTATTAAATTTAGTTTAGTTTTATTTTATTTTTATTTCATGTTTAGTTTAGGTTTTATTTTATTTTTTATCTTATTTAGGTTTTTGATCAATTAATTTTAGGTTTTATTTAGTTTAGGTTATGTCGTTAGGGTTTAGGATCAGATTTATGGGTTTAGGTTTAAGTGGTTTTAGGAGTTGAGGTCAGGTTTAGGTTTAGGGCCCAGGGTTTAGGGTTTAGGATGAGTAGGGTAGTATTTATGGTCCCAGCTCAGGTTAGTAGGGTTTAGGATTTAGGAGGATTTAGTGGTTTAGGTCAGGTGGGGGTTAAGGTTTTTAAAAAATTTAAATATTTTAAACCAAGTAAAACCAGTAGATTTAGGTTTTTAGTTTATTTAGTTTATTTTATTTATTTTAATTTTATTTTAGTTTAGTATATTTATTTTATTTTTATTTATGTATTTTTTTATTTATTTTATTTTATTTTTTATTTAGTTTTATTTTATTTAAATTTTTAGGTTTAGGTTTTATTTTTTATTTTTAGGTTTAGGTTTTTATTTTATGTGTTTATGTTTAGGTTTTATGTTTTCATTTTATGTTTATTTATTTTTTAGTTTAGATTTAGGTTTATTTTTAATTTATTTTATTTTATTTAGTTTAGGTTTAGTTTTTTTAGGTTTAGGTCTAGGATTTATTTATTTTAGTTTAGTTTATTTTAGTTTAGGTTTAGGTTTATTTTATTTTTATTTTAGTTTCAAGATTTTTTTTTTAGATTAAGGTTTAGGTTTTATTTTATTTTATTTATTTTTTAGGGTTTTTTTAGGTTTAGGCTTTTATTTAGTTTTTATTTTATTTTATTTTAAGTTTATTTTATTTTTATTTTTGGTGTAGTTTTTATTTTATTTAGCATTTTTATTTTTAGGTTTATTTATTTTATTTAGTTTAGTTTAGGTTTTTTTATTTTTTATTTAGTTTGCATTTGTTATTTTATTCTATTTTTAGGTTTAGGTTTAGGTTTAAGTTTTAGTTTTAGTTTTTATTTTATCAGATTTTTTATATTGTTTAGGTTTAGGTTTATTTATTTATTTTTAGGTTTTATTTAGTTTAGGTTTAAGTTTCTAGGGTTTAGGGTATAGGGTTTAGGGTTTAGAGTCATTTTAGTTTAGTTTATTTTCATTTAGGTTTAGTTTTATTTTATTTTGTTTATTTTATTTTTATTTTAGGTTTAGGTTTTTTTTAAGTTTAGGTTTTAGGTTTTATTATTTATTTATTTTTAGGTTTAGGTTTTTATTTAGGTTTTATTTAATTTTTGGTTTATTTTATTAGTTTAGTTAATTTTTGGTTTATTATTTTATTTTATTTAGTTAATTTTATTAGTTATTTTAGTTAATTATTAGATTATAAATTATTATTATTATTATTATTATATTATTATATTATTATTATTATTATTATTATTACTAATTTTATTAGTTAGTTTTAGTTTTAGTTATTAGTTAGTTAGTTATTTATTAGTTCTAGGTTTAGTTATTAATTTTATTTAGGTTTATTAATTTTAGTTAGTTCATTTTTTTAATTTATTAGTTATAAGTTTAGTTTATTTTAGTTTTATTAGTTATTAGTTATTAGTTATTAGTTTAGTTAGTTATTAGTTTATTAGCTTTATTAGTTTTAGTTATTTTATTTATCTAGTTTTAGTTATTATTAGTTTAGTTATTATTATTAGTTAATAGTTTTAGTTAGTTATTAATTATTATTAGTTAGTTAGTTATTAATTTGTTAGGATATTTATTAGTTAGTTAGTTTATTATTAGTTATTAGTTATTATTATTAGTTTATTAGTTATTATTAGTTATTATTTAGTTTTAGCTAGTTTTATTTGTTTATTAGTTAGTTAGTTATTATGTTTAGTTCAATTTGTTTATTAGTTTAGTTATTTAGTTATTTAGTTTTATTAATTTTATTTTATTCTGTAGGTTTAGGTTTTATTTTTTATTTTTATGATTAAGTTTAGGTTTTTATTTTATTTTTTTAGGTTTAGGTTTTAGGTTTATTTTTAGGTTTTATTTTTTAGTTTAGGTTTAGATTTATTTTTAGTTTATTTTTTTATTTGGTTTAGGTTTAGTTTTTTTTTAGGTTTAGGTTTATGTTTTATTTATTTTGTTTATTTTATTTTGATTATTTTATTTTTATTTTAGGATTAGGTTTTTTTGTTTAGGGTTTTGTTTTTATTTTTTATTTTTTTAGATATATCTTTATGTTTATGTTTTTATTTTATTTTATTTTAGATTTATTTTATTTTTATTTTCTGTTTAGTTTTTATTTTCTTTAAGTTTTTTATTTTTAGGTTTATTTTATTGTTTAGTTCATTTTAGGTTTTTATTTAATTTATTTTAGTTTAGTTTTTATTTTTTATTTTATTTTGTTTCTAAGTTTTGGTTTAGGTTTTTATTTTATTTTATTTATTTTATTTTATTTTGGTTTAAGTTTTTTTATTTATTTTATTTCTATGTTTTATTTAGTTTAAGGTTAGGTTTTTCAATTTTTATGGTTTAGGGATTAGGGTTTAGGGTTAGTTTAGGGTTTAAGGTTTAGGCTTTTAGGGTTTAGGGTTTAGGGTTTTAGGGTTTAAATTTAATATTTAGGGTTTAGGGTTTAGGGCTTAGGGTTTAGTGTTTAGGGTTTATGGTTTAGGGTTTAGGGTTTAGGATATAGGATTCAGGGTTTTAGGGTTTAGGGTTTAGGGTTAGGATTTTTTATAATTATTTTAATTTTTATTATTTTTAAAAATAAGTAAATCAGTAAGTTTAACTTTATTTAGTTTATTTTAGTTTTTTTTATTTAAGTTTATTTTTATTATATTTTTATTTAGTTAATTTATTTTAGTTTAGGTATTTTATTTTTTTTATTTTTTGGTTTAAGTTTAGGTTTAGGTTAGTTTAGTTTTATTCATTATTATTATTATTATTATTAATTTTAGTTACTAGTTTATTTAGTTAATTATTAGTTTAGTTATTAGTTTTATTAGTTATTATTTGGTTATTATTAGTTTTATTATTAGTTTAGTTAGTTCAATTAGTTTTATTATTAGTTATTATTTTATTAGTTTTATTAGTTTTAGTTTTTAGTTATTATAGATTTTGCCTTAGCTTATGATTTTGTAGTTGCTAATCTTTTATTTAAAAAAAGAGATGAACATATTATTACTTATAAAAATGGATTTAGTAAACACAAATTTATTATTTTCTAATGAGAAAAATAGATCATTTAGATTGTAAAGATTGTAAGGTCATTCCAAGTGAAACTTTAAGTACATAACATCGATTGTTAGTTTTAGATTTTAAGATGAAAGATCGTAAGAGGAAAAATAAATCAAATTATTGTCCTAGGATTAGATGGGGACACTTAAAAACACAAATAAAAATATTTTTAAGAGCAAGCTACAAGAGCTTAGAATTTAGATGTTCATAAAGAAGCTAATATTATGTGGGAAAAAGTAGCAAGTGAAATTAAGCAAGTTGCTAAAAATATGCTTGGAGAATCAAAAGGAAAAGCTTCTTTTAATAAAATAGTTGGTGGTGGAGTCGAGTGCAAGAAAAGATAAGAAATAAGAAGCATTGTTATAGAATTTGGTTTAGATGTAAAACTTGGAGAATTGGGAAAGATATTAAGTAGAGATTCTAAGAAAGCAATATATGATGCAAAAAATTTAGCTTTTATTGATTTATACAATAGATTACTTAACAAAGAAGGTGAAAGATGTATGTATAAGTTAGCCAACCAAAGAGATAGGAGAAGTAAAGACCTAGTTCAAGTGAGTTGTATTAATGATGAAGATAATAAAGTGCTTTTCTTAGAAAAGGATACTGAAAATAGGTGGATGAGATATTTGATAAACTTTTCAATGAAGGATCTGAATGTACGATTGATTTTAGCAACCTTAGTACCCTAAACAAAAATAGAGAATTTTATTTTTATCGTCATATTAGTAAATCTGAAGTTAGAGAAGCTTTAAAGAAAATGAAATGTGGAAAAGCAAGAGACTGATGATATTCCAATAGAAGTGTGGAAATGTTTAGGAGATCAAGGAATTTATTGACTTACAAATCTTTTTAATGTTATTTTAAAGACTAAAAAGATGTCAGATGAGTGGAGAAAGAGTTTGTTGGTTCCCATATTTAAGAATAAAGGTGATTCACAAGAGTGTGCAAATTATAGAGGAATTAAGTTAATGTGTCATACATTAAAATTATGGGAGAGAGTAATTGAGCATAGGTTACGATGTGATACAAAAGTTTATCACAATCAGTTTGGTTTCATGCTAGGTAGATCTACTATGGATGCTATACATTTGTTAAGAGGTTTGATGGAGAAGTATAGAGAAAGTAAGGAGGATTTACATATGATATTTATCGATTTAGAGAAAGCTTATGATAAAGTTTCAAGAGATGTTCTTTGGAGAGTTCTAGAACAGAAAAGATTTAATATTGGTTATATTCAAGTCATTAAGGATATGTATACTAGAGCTGTTACTTGTGTCCAAACACAAGGAGGATCGACAAAATATTTTCCTATTTCAATTGGATTACATCAAGGATCATCTTTAAGCCCTTATCTTTTTTGCTTTAGTTTTGGATGTTCTTACTAGGCATTTATAAGAAGATGTACCTTATTGTATGCTTTTTGTTGATGACATTCTTCTTGTTGATAAGACTAGAGAGGGTGTCCAAGAGAAACTTGAATTATGGAGGTCAACATTAGAGTCTAAACGTTTTCATTTAGGTAGATCTAAAATTGAATATATGGAGTGTAATTTTAGTTGTATAAGTTCTAGTGGTAGTGTTGTGACATTAGGTGAACAAGTCATTAATAAGAGTGAGTGATTTAGATATTTAGGCTCTATTGTTCAAAATGATGGTGAAATAGATGGAGATGTTATTAGTAGAATTCAAGTTGGATGGTTGAAGTGGAGGAATGCATCGCCTGTGATTGTAAGAGTTCCACTTAAACTTAAGGGAAAATTTTATAAGATGTTAAGACCTACAATGACTTATGGTGCAGAATGTTGGCCAATAAAAGAGAAGCATAAGACTAAGTTAAGTGTTATAGAGATGAGGATGCTCAGGTGGATGAGTGGCTTTACTCTTAGAGATAAAATGAGAAATGAGTATGTTCAGGAAAAAGTTGGAGTAGCTCCAATTGCAGATAAGATTAGAGAGAGTCACCTTAGATGGTTTGGCCACATAAAGCGTCAGCCATCCGATGACCCGATTAGGAGAGTAGATGCATTAGATTTTCCTTATGCTAAGAAAGGTAGAGGTAGACCTAAAAAGACTCGGTTAAGATGTATAAAAAATGACCTTAGTATACTTGAATTAAATGAGAATTTGACACATAATAGGACATAATGGAGATGAAGGATTCATATATGACCACCAGTGGGATAAAGGCTTATTGTTGTTGTATTGTTGTATTAATTATTAGCTATGTTATTTTATTATTAGTTTTATTAGGTAATTTAGTTTAGTTATTTTAGTTAGTTATTTAATTTTATTAGTTATTATTAGTTAGTTTTTAGTTTAGTTCAGTTAGTTATTTAGTTATTAGTTTTAGATATTATATTATTTATTTATTTGTTAGTTATTAGTTATTATTTATTAGTTAATTATTAGTTACTTTAATTAGTTTATTATTTATTAGTTTTATTAGTTAGTTTTTTTAGTTATTATTAGTTAGTTTTATTTTATTATTAGTTAGTTAGTTTTAGTGTTTATTTGTTTTTCCTTATTAGTTTATTAGTTTTTAGTTTATTATTATTAGTTATTATGAGTTTTTAGTTTATTACTTATTATTAGTTAGGTAATTAGTTTTTTTTAGTTTTTATTATTTTTAGTTAGGTTATTTTATTTATTATTAATTTTAGTAGTTATTTAGTTATTAGTTTTATGTTTTTATTATTAATTAATTATTTAATAATATTATTATTTAGTTTATTATTTTAGTTTATAAATTATTAGTTTTAGTTTATTAGTTTAGTTTATTAATTTTTAGTTATTAGTTTTAATTATTAAGTTTTAGTTATTAGTTTTATTAGTTTTATTATATTATTATAAGTTAGTTAGTTTTATTTTAATAGTTTAGTTATTTATTTTATTATTATTTATTAGTTAGTTTTATTTTATTTAGATTGGTTCTGGTTATTATTTTATAATTATTATTATTATTTTATTATTATGTTATTTTATTAGTTATTATTTTTAGTTATTAGTTTAGTTATTATTATTTAGTTATTTTAGTTATTAGTTTAGTTTTAGTTTTAGTTTAGTTTTAGTTATTTTTTTTAGGTTTTATTAGTATAGTATTAGTTATTAGTTATTAATTAGTTTAGTTATTTTTTATTTAGTTTTTAGGTTTAGTTATTATTACTTATTATTAATTTATTAGTTAAATTTCTTTATTAATTATTAGTTTTTAGTTTATTAGTTTATTAGTTAGGCATTAATTAATTATTATTTTATTATTTTATAAGTTTATAAGTTATATTATTAGTTAGTTTATTAGTTATTATTACTTTATTAGTTTATTATTAGTTATTTATTATTATTATTTATTATTTTATTATTAGTTATTAGTTAGGTTAGTTTTCTTTAGTTTTATTATTATTTATTTTTTTTTCATTAGTTATTTGTTTAGTTATTTAATTTATTAGTTATTTAGTTAGTTAGTTTATTATTGTTTTATTTTTAATATAGTTATTTAATAATTTATTAGTTTAGTTAGTTATTTTATTAGTTATCTTTTTCTAATTAGTTATTAGTTAGTTAGTTAGTTATTTAGTTTAGTTAGTTTATTAGTTAGTTTAATTATTAGTAATTATTTATTAGTTTAATTATTTATTTATTAGTTTATTATTATTAGGTTCATTAGTTATTAGTTAGTTAGTTATTATTAGTTATTAGTTATTATTATTGTTATTAGTTAGTTATAAGTTTATTGTTTTGGTTATGAGTCTAATAGTTAGTTAGTTTATTATTTATTAGTTAATTTAGTTTGTTAGGATTTATTAGTTTTTATTAGTTATTTAGGTTTTAGTTTAGCTTTTAGTTTAGTTAGTTTTTATTTAGTTTAATTATTAATTATTTTATTAATAGTTTATTATTTTTATTATTTGTCAATTTTAGTTTTTTAGTTATTATTTGTTTTAGTTTTATTAGTTTTTAGTTTTTATTATTAGCTATTAATTTTTATTAGTTATTAGTTTAGTTAGCTATTAGTTTTAGTTTATTAGTTTTATTTAGTTATTAGTTTTTAATAGGTTATTAGTTTTAATTATTTATTAGCTTTAGTTTTATTAATTAGTTAGTTATTTATTTTATTGGTTTTTTATTAGTTAGTTGTTTAGTTTTATTTATTAGTTATTAGTTTAGTTATTTAGTTTTATTATTAGTTATTAGTTTATTTTTAGTTATTGTTTAGTTAATTTAGTTTAGTTTTTATTTATTATTAGTTATTTATTAGTTATTATTAGTTAGTAATTAGTTAGTTAATAGTTTATTATTTTAGTTATTAGTTAATTGTTATTATTAGTATTAGTTTTAGTTATTATTTTATTTATTTTTATCAGTTTAGATATTATTAGTTAGTTATTTAGTTATTATTAGGTTATTAGTTTTATTAGTTATTAGTTTATTATTTATTAGCTATTTAGTTTATTAGCTTATTTTTTATTATTATTTTATTATTAGTTTAGTTATTTATTTATTATTATTAGTTATTATTACTATTAGTTTAGTTATTCTTAGTTATTAATTTAGTTAGTTATTCAATTTTAGTTTATTAGTTTTTTAGTTTTAGTTATTAGTTATTATTAATTAGTTTTATTATTATTATTAGTTTATTAGTTAATTAGTTTAGTTATTATTATTAAGTTTAATTTATTATTATTAGTTTTATTTATTAGTTTTATTAGTTTATTATTATTATTATTAGTTATTTTTATTAGTTATTAGGTTTTATTTAGTTTTAGTTATTTATTATTAGTTATTAGTTTCTTAGGTTTTAGTTTATTATTTATTATTATTATTATTATTATTAGTTATTATTAGTTTATTTAGTTATTAGTTTTAGTTTTATTAGTTTTTTTAGTTAAGTTTTTATTAGTTTATTAGTTATTATTATTATTATTATTATTATTATTATTATTATTAGTTTAGTTTATTTGGTTAGTTATTAGTTAGTTTTTAGTTTATTATTATTATTAGTTATTAGTTTGTTTTATTTTATTTAGTTTAATTTTATAGTTATTATTAATTTATAAGTTAGTTAGTTTTTATTAGTTTTAAAAGTTTAGTTAGTTAGTTTAGTTTTGTAATTAGTTTATTAGTTTTATTAGTTAGTTTTATTAGTTTTTAGTTTATTATTATTAGTTATTATAAGTTTTTTATTAGTTCTTATTATTAGTTAGTTATTATTATTAGTTAGCTTATTTTATTAGTTATTAGTTTTTGTTTATTTATTTAGTTATTAGTTGTAGATTTTTATTATTAATTTGTTCTTTAGTTATTTATTAGTTTTATTTTTTATTTATTAATTATTAATTTAGTTATTAGTTTTAGTTTATTTATTTTTAGTTGTTAGTTTTTTATTATTAAGTTTTAGTTATTAGTTTTATTAGTTTTATTATATTATTATTAGTTTGTTAGTTTTATTTTATTAGTTTAGTTATTTAGGTTTATTATTATTTATTAGTTAGTTTTATTTTATTTAGTTTAGTTATTAGTTTTATTATTTTAATAATAATAATAATATTATTATTATTATTTATTATTAGGCTAGTTTTGATTAGTTATTATTTATTAGTTTAGTTATTAGTCTAGTTATTACTATTAGTTTAGTTATTTAGTTATTATTTTAGTTTTTGTTATTAGTATTTTAGGTTTTATTAGTTTAGTTATTAGTTATTAGTTAGTTAGTTTAGTTATTTTTTATTTTAGTTATTAGTTTAACTATTAGTTATTATTAGTTAGTTAATTATTATTAGTTTTAATTTATTAGTTATTAGTTAGGTTACTAGTTAGTTATTATTTAGTCATTATTAGTTTTATTTAGTTATTAGTTATATAAGTTATTTATTAGTTAGTTAGTTATTAGTTATTATTATTAGTTTAATTTATTATTAGTTTATTTTTATTATTTTTTTATTAGTTATTCATTTATTAGTTATTTAGTTTAGTTAGTTTTATTAGTTATTAGTAGATATTTTAGTTTAGTTATTAGTTTAGTTTATTAGTTGTTAATTTTATGGTTATTATTGGTTATTTTATTAGTTATTTTATTATTTTTTTTTATTTATTTATTAGTTTATTATTAGTTTTAGTTAATTAGTTATTATTTGTTAGTTAGTTTAATATTAGTTTATTATTAGTTTTTATTAGTTTTAGTAGTGGTTGGTTAGTTATTGGTTAGTTCTTTTTGGTTTAGTTTGGTATTAGTAGTTTTAGTTTTATTAGTTGTTCATTTTATTAGTTACATTGTTAGTTATTAGTTAATTTAGTTTTATTATTTATTATTAGTTAGTTAGTTAGTTAATTTATTTAGTTTTTAGTTGATATTATTAGTTTTTTAATTTATTTTATTAGTTAGTCATTAGTTATTATTTTAGTTATTAGTTTAGTTATTATTAGCTAGTTTTAGTTTAGTTAGTTATTTATTATTAGTTTTTAGTTTTTTTATTATTAGTTAGTTTATTTAGTTATTAGTTTATTAGTTATTAGTTATTATTAGTTTGTTATTTGCTTTAGTTATTATTAGTTAGTTATTATTAGTTATTAGTTAGTTAGTTTATTAGTTTAGTTTATTAGATATTTAGTTTGTTAGTTTAGTTTAGTTTTTTGTTTTAGTTTAGTTATTAGTTATTTTGTTTTTATTATTAGGTTTTTAGTTTTTAGTTAGTTTTAGTTATTTGTTTATGAGTTATTTTTTACTTTAGTTAGATTATTTAGTTAGTTTTATTTTATTCGTTGTTACTAGTTTATTATTTATTTTTAGTTTATTAGTTTTTATTAGTTTATTATTATTATTATTTGTTATTATTATTAGTTATTATTTTATTAGGTTTATTAGTTAATTATTAGTTAGTTTTAGTTTATTCATTTTATTAATAATTTAGTTATTAGTTTTATTTGTTTATTAATTGATTAGTTTTATTAGTTTTTATTAGTTTATTTAGATATTAGTTTATTAGGTTTTTAGTTAGTTTAGTTATTTAGTTTTATTAGGTTTATTATTAGTTATTTTAGTTTTTTATTTAGTATTTTTTATTAGTTTTATTATTTAGTTATTATTATTAGTTATTAGTTATTATTAGTAACTATTAGTTATTAGTTTAGGTTTTAGTTTATTAGTCAGTTAGTTATTAGTTATTAGTTATTATTTATTTTATTATTTGTTTAGTTATTAGTTTTTTAGTTTTATTAATTATTTATTAGTTTTGTTTTTATTAGTTATTAGTTATTTATTATTATTAATTTTAGCTATTATTAGTTAGTTTAGTTATTTATTAGTTATTATTATTAGTTTTATTAGTTATTTAGTTTCGTTATTATTTATATTAGTTTTAGTTTATTAGTTTTTAGGTTTTATTATTAGTTAGTTTAATTAGTTTTATTATTCATTAATTTAGTTAATTAGTTATTAGTTATTAGTTTAGTTATTTAGTGCATTATTATTAGTTATTATTAATTAGTTTATTAGTTTGTTAGTTTAGTTTATTATTATTATTATTATTATTATTATTATTATTAGTTATTATTAGTTATTAGTTTTTTAGTTAATTATTAGATTATATTATTAGGTTTTATTAGTTATTAGTTAGTTTTAGTTATTAGTTATCATTAGTTTTATTTTTTATTGGGTTATTAGTTTATTAGTTATTACTTAGTTATTAGTTTAGTTATTATTAGTTAGTGTAATTTTTAGCTTTTAGGTTATTATTTTAGATTATTAGTTACTAATTTAGTTATTATTAGTTTATTTATTAGTTATTTTTAGTTTTATTAGTCATTATTATTATTATTATTATTATTATTATTATTATTATTATTATTATTATTATTACTACTATTATTATTATTTTTAGTTTAGTTATTAGTTTTAGTTTAGTTATTATTTAGTTATTAGTTTTTTAGTTTTTAGGTTATTAGCTTTATTAGTTTTTTAGTTTATTAGTTTATTATTAGTTATTATTTAGTTTTTATTAGTTTTAGTTATTATATCTAGTTATTATTATTAGTTATTAGTTTAGTTTAGTTTATTAGTTATTAGTTTAGTTATTAGTTTATTAGGTTTATTTTAGGTAGTTAGTTTATTTTTCTATCTTTTATTAGTTCATTAGTTATGCATTTTAGTTAATTATTAGTTATTGTTATTAGTTTATTCAATTTATTATTATTAATAGTTTAGTTTTATTAGTTATTTAGTTATTAGGCTTAGTTAGTTGTTATTAGTTAATTATTATTAGTTATTAGTTTAGTTGGTTAGTTTATTTAGGTAGTTTTTATTAGTTTATTAGGTTTTATTATTAGTTATTTAGTTTTATTAGTTATTTTATTTAGTTATTTATTATTAGTTTTATTTTTAGGTTTAGTTATTATTTTTATTATTAGTTAGTTATTATTAGTTTTTTATTATTATTATTAGGATTGGTTATTTTAGTTAGTTTTTATTATCTTTTAGTTATTTAGTTATTAGGACTTAGTTAGTTAGTTATTAGTTAGTTTTATTTAGTTATTTTAATAGTTTAGTTGTTGTATTTTATTAGTTTTATTATTTATTATTTATTTTTATTAGTTTTTAGTTAGTTATTAGTTATTATTATTAGTTATTAGTTTAGTTAGTTTTTTAGTTTTATAGTTAGTTATTAGTTATTATTATTAGTTAGTTAGTTATTATTAGTTGTTAGTTATAAGTTAGTTAGTTTAGTTTTTATAGTTTTTTTAGTTATTATTATTTTTTTAGTTATTTATTATTATTTTTTAGTTTAGTTAGTTATTAATTAGTTATTTATTATTTAGTTAGTTTTTAATTATTAGTTTATTATTAGTTTTATTATTACTAGTTATTAGTTATTATTAGTTAGTTATTTTAGTAATTTTATTATTATTATTATTATAGTTATTAGTATTAGTTAGTTTATTATTACTATTTATTTATTAGTATTAGTATTAGTTTATTATTGTATTAGTTATTAGTTTAGTTTTATTATTATTAGTTTAGTTATTATTAGTTATTAGTTTATTATTAGTTATTAGTTTATTATTTCTTAGTTTAGTTTTAGTTTAGTTAGTCTGTATTAATTAGGTTATTTTAGTTATTATTAGTTAGTTTAGTTAGTTAGTTATTATTAGTTAATTAGGTTTTAGTTAGTTATTAGTTAGTTTAGTTTATTAGTTTATTAGTTCTATTTTTATTTAGTTAGTTAGTTTTAAATTTATTAGTTAGTTTAGTTTTATTTTTATTTAGTTAATTAGTTTTAAATTTATTATTTAGTTTAGTTTTATTATTTATGCATTATTATTAGTTTATTAGTTATTAGTTATAAGTTTTAGGTTTTATTAGTTATTATTAGTTTAGTTTTGGGTTTTTATTAGTTATTAGTTTAGTTTTTTAGTTATTTATTTAGTTATTATTAGTTATTTGTTTAAGTTTTTATTATTAGTTAGTATTAGTTATTAGCTTATACTAGGTTTTATTACCTAGTTATTAGTTATTTTATTATTAGTTTTAGTTATTTATTTATTAGTTATTAGTTATTATTAGTTATTATTAGTTCATTTTATTATTAATTTTAGTTAGTTTAATTAGTTATATTATTTAGTTTTTTATTTTTTCTTTTAGTTTATTATTAGTTATTATTATTAGTTTCAGTTATTAGTTAGTTATTAGTTAGTTTTATTACTTTAGTTTCTTAGTTATTATTAGTTATTATTATTAGTTATTATTTTATTATTTATTATTATTTTAGTTATTAGTTATTTAGTTTTGTATTTATTATTTTATTAATTTAGTTTATTAGTTTAGTTAGTTTTTATTAGTTATTAGTTTATTATTATTATTAGTTTTAATTATTAATTATTAGTTTAGTTATTTATTAGTTTTATTAGTGATTAGTTAGTTTTATTTTTATTAGTTAGTTTTTTTATTATTTAGTTTACTTATTTATTATTAGTTTAGTTATTATTATTATAAATTAGTTATTATTAGTTTAGTTAGTTATTTAGTTATTAATTACATTTTTAGTTTATTAGTTTACTATTATTAGTTAGTTATTAGTTTATTAGTTTTAATGAGTTATTTATTTTATTTAGTTATTAATTAGGTTTTTAGTTTATTAGTTTATTATTATTAGTTAATTATTAGTTATTAGTTTTAATGAGTTATTTATTTAGTTAGTTATTATTAGTTATTAATTATTTAGTTTTAGTTAGTTATTAGGTTTAATTATTACTTATTTTAGTTAGTTAGTTTATTTAGTTTTTAATTATTTTTTTATTATTATTAGTTATTATTACTTTGTATTTATTAGTTAGTTAGTTAGTTTATTAGTTATTTATTATTTATTAGTTATTAGTTTATTATTTTATTTATTATTAATTATTATTATTATTATTATTTTAGTTAGTTATTAATTTTATTATTATTATTATTATATAATTTTAGTTATTATTTATTATTTTACTAGGTTTAGTTTAGTTTTTAGGTTTATTTTATTATGAATTTTAGTTAGTTATTAGTTTATTAGTTTATTTAGTATTAATTTTAATTATTATTAATTATTAGTTTTTTAGTTTTATTATTTTATTAGTTATTAGTTTAGTTAGGTTATTTATTTTATTATTAGTTATTATTAGTTTGTTTTTTACTAATTTTGTTATTTATTTTTTATTAGTTAGTTATTTAGTTATTTTATTAGTTATTATTAGTTTATTTTTTACTAATTTTGTTATTTATTTTTTATTAGTTAGTTATTTAGTTATTTTATTAGTTTAGTTAGTTTAGTTATTATTATTATTTAGTTTATTAGTTATTAGTTTATTAGCTTAGTTATTAGTTATTAGTTTTTTAGTTATTATTGGCTATTAGTTTTTATTTAGTTATTTAGTTTTATTTAGTTATTTAGTTTTATTATTAGTTTTAGTTAGTTTTATTAGTTATTTATTTATTATTATTATTTAGTTATTAGTAGTTTTTATTTAGTTATTTAGTTTTATTATTAGTTTTAGTTAGTTTTATTAGTTATTTATTATTATTATTATTTATTAGTTAGTTTTTATTTAGTTATTAGTTTAGTTATTTATTAGCTAGTTTTAGTTATTATTAGTTTTAGTTTTGTTTTTTAGTATTTTATTTAATTATTATTAGTTTTATTATTTTTTATTATTATTTAATAGTTATTAGTTTAGTTATTATTTAGTTATTATTATTTTAGTTATTTAGTTATTTATTAGTTAGTTTAGTTTATTAGTTAGTTATTTGTTTTAGTTATTAGTTTTGTTATTTATTATTTGTTTTATTAGTTTTTGTTACTTATTTATTAATTAATTAGTTTATTATTAGTTTTTTTATTATTTAATTAGTTTTTAGTTTAGTTATTTTATTAATTATTATTAATTTATTAGTTTTGTTTATTTTATTATTAGTTTTTAGCTAATTAGTTAGGTTTTTTGGTTTTTAGTTATTTTTAGTTATTTTAGTTATTAGTTATTATTAGTTTATTAATTTATCAGTTAGTTATTAGTTTATTAGTTAGTTGGTTAGTTATTAGTTTAGTTAGTTTATTATTAGTTGAGTGTATTAGTTTAGTTTTATTTTTTAGTTATTTAGTTTATTTTATTAGTTATTAGTTTATTAGTTTATTAGTTATTAGTTTAGTTATTATTATTATTTTAGTTATTAGTTTATTATTATTAGTTAGGTTTAGTTTTATTAGTTTATTATTTGTTAGTTTTTAGTTTCAGATAGTTATTAGTTTTAGTTACTAGTTTAGTTTTGTAGTTATTCGCTTAGTTTTATTATTAGTTAGTTATTAGTTTTTAGTTATGTTTAATAGTTTATTTAGTTAGCTAGTTAGTCTATTATTAGTTTAGTTATTAGTTATTAGGTTCCAGTTTTATTAGCTAGTGTAGTTTAGTTATTAGGTTTTAGTTTTTTAGTTAGTTTAGTTAGTTTTTTAGTTATTAGTTATTTAGTTTAGTTAGTTTTTATTAGTTAATAGGTTTAGTTTTATTAGTTTTATGTAGTTAGTTTAGTTAGTTTATTTTATTAATTATTTATTTGTTATCTATTATTAGTTATTATTAATTATTAGGTTTTATTTATTATGTTTTAATTTTATTAGTTTTATTATTAATTTAATAGGTTTAATTTTTATTAATTATTTAGTTATTTAATTATTTAGTTATTTGTTTAGTTTATTAGTTTTTAGTTTGTTTTATTAATTTTTAGTTATCAATTTTATTATTTGTTATTAGTTATTTTTAGTTAGTTTTTAGTTAGTTTTAGCTTTATTAGTTATTAGGTTTATTAGTTATCATTAATATTATTAGTTATTATTAGTTTGTTATTAGTTTTAGTTTTTAGTTTTATTAGTTATTAGTTAGTTTAGTTTTTTTGTTTTCATTATTAGCTTTTAGTTTATTAATTATTAGTTCTTTAGTCTTATTAGTTTAATTAGTTATTATTAGTTATTAGTTTAGTTTTTAGTTTATTATTAGTTATTAGATATTTGTTTAGTTTTATTAGTTTTAGTATTATTATTTTTTATTATTTATTAGTTATTATTTTATTAGTTATTAGTTATTAGTTTTATTAGTTTATTAGTTATTAGAAAGTTAATTTTTATTAATAGTTTAGTTATTAGTTTTATTATTTAGTTATTATTATTATTTTTATTAGTTTTTTATTATAATTATTTGTTAGTTATTTTAGTTATTATTAGTTATTATTATTATTAGTTTTATTTATTTTAGTTATTAGTTTATTTTATTAGTTAATTTTAGTTTAGTTATTATTTATTATTATTAGTTAGTTTTTATTAGTTATTTATTTATTAGTCTAGTTATTATGTTTTAGTTAATATTAGTTATTAGTTATTATTATTTATTATTAGTTTAATTATTAGTTTAGTTATTAGGTTTATTTATTATTATTAGTTATTAATTTATTAGTTTATTTTAGTCATTATTATTAGTTTATTAGGTTATTAGTTTTAGTTTATTTGTATTATTATTTAGTTTTATTAGTTTTTTAGTTTACTTATTATTTAGTTCTTAATTAGTTATAATTATTAGTTATTAGTTTATTTTTATTGTTTAGTTATTAATTTAGTTATATTTAATTTATTATTATTAAGTTTTAGTTTTATTATTTAATTATTTATTAGTTTAGTTTTATTAGTTTTTAGTTTAGTTTAGTTATTATTATTATTAGGTTTTAATAGTTTATTAATTTTAGTTACTTTATTAGTTATTAGTTTAGTTTTATTAGTTAGTTAGGTTATTAGTTATTAGTTATTATTTATTATTAGTTTATTAGTTTTTTTATTATTATTAATTTTAGTTTAATTATTATTTTAGTTTATAAGGTTTAGTTAGTTTCTGATTTAGTTAGTTATATTAGTTATAAGTTTATTAAGTTTTTAGTTATTATTAATTTTATTATTTATTATTTATTAGTTAGTTTATTAGTTATTAGTTAGTTATTATTAATTAGTTTATTATTATTATTAGTTATTAGTTTAATTTCTTATTAGTTTTTAAGTTATTTATTTTAGTTATTATTAGTTTTAATTTAGTATTATTAGTTCTTATTATTATTAGTTTTAATTATTATTAGTTATTATTATTATTATTTAGTTATTAATTATTAGTTATTAGTTATTATTAGTTTTTATTGGTTATTATTAGTTTACTAGTTTATTAGGTTTTAGGTTTAGTTTTGTTATTATTATTAGTTTTTTTAGTTATTAGTTATTAGCTATTAGTTTTAGTTTTCTTAGTTTTTATTATTTAGTTTTATTAGTTTTTAATTTATTAGTTTTAGTTAGGTTTATTATTTAGTTTATTGGTTAGTATTATTAGTTTAGTTATTATTCATTTAGTTTATTATTAGTTATTTAGTTTATTTTATTAGTTATTAGTTTAGTTAGTTTAGTTAGTGTTTTATTAGTATTTTATTATTAGTTTATTATTATTATTATTATTATTATTATTATTATTATTATTATTATTATTATTAGGTTTTTAGTTATTAGTTATTAGTCATTAGTTAGTCTTTGTTAGTTTATTAGTTTATTAGTTAGTTATTTTAGTTATTATTTTTATTATTAGTTACTTATTAGTTTATTATTTTAGTTAATAGTTTATTAGTTATTAGTTTAGTTATTCGTTTATTAGTTTTTATTATTTAGTTTTATTTATTTAGTCTTTTGTTAGTTTTTATTTAGTTTAGTTATTAGTTATTTTTAGTTTATTAGTTTATTATTATTATTATTATTATTATTATTATTATTATTTAGTTTTAGCTTTTTAGTGATTATTAGTTTTAATTTTATTAGTTTTTTAGTTTTAATTATTAGTTACTAGTTTTTATTAGTTATTAGTTTAGTTAGTTATTAGTTTTATTTAATTATTAGTTTTTATTAGGTTATTTGTTTGAATTATTTATTAGTTTTAGTTTTATTAGTTAGTTAGTTATTTATTTTATTAGTTTTTTAATAGTTTAGTTATATTAGTTAGTTTAGTTATTTAGTTTTATTATTAGTTATTGCTTTATTTTTAGTTATTATTTACTTAGTTTAGTTTAGTTTTTATTAGTTATTAGTTATTTATTAGTTTTTATTAGTTATTTTTAGTTAGTTATTAGTTTATTATATTAGTAATTAATTATTAGTTATTATTATATTAATTTTAGTTTTAATTTTAATTATTATTATTAATTTAATTATTATTAGTTAATTATTTAGTTATTATTAGATTATTAGTTTTATTATTTATTAGTTTATTATTTATTAGTTATTTAGTTTATTAGTTTAGTTTTTATTTTTATTTTATTATTAGTTTAATTATTTATTATTATTATTAGTTATTATTATTATTAATTGCTATTATTAATTAGTTTAGTTATTTTAGTTTTATTATTATTAGTTTATTAGTAGTTTATTTATTATTATTAGGTTTAGTTTTTATTATTGTTATTTTTTATTTATTAGTTTATTAGTTTATTATTAGTCATTTTATTAGTTTATTTATTTTATTATAGTCTTAGTTTAATATTATTTTATTAGTTACACTTTAGCCATTTATTATTAGTTATTAGTTTATCAGTTTTAGTTATTAGTTACTTTTAGTTTAATTAATTTTTTTTATTATTATTATTACTATTTAGTTTTTGTTTTATTCTTTATTTTAGCCATTAATTAGTTTATTTTAGTCATTAGTTTAGTGAGTTATTTTTTAGTATTTAGTTTTAAATAGTTTATTTAGTTATTTTTAGTTATTTAGTTATTTTAGTTAGTTTTTATTAGTTATGCTTACTTAGTTTTATTAATTTATTAGTTATTAATTTATTAGTTTTATTATTATTAGTTATTAGTTATTATTATTATTATCATTATTATTATTATTATTATTAGTTATTAGTTTAGTTAATTTATTATTAATATGTTACTCTTTTAGTTTATTAGTTTATTACTCAGTATTATTAGTTGGTCATTTATTATTAGTTTTAGTTAGTATTGTTAGTTATTATTACTATTAGTTTATTTTAGTCATTAGTTAGTCTTTAGTTCATTTAATTATTATTATTTTATTATTTTGTCATTAGTCTTTAGTTTTATTATTTATTAGTTTATGAGTTTCATTAGTTAGTTATTATCAGTTATTTATTAGTATCTTAATTAGTTTATTATTTATTACTTTATTTAGTTTTTAGTTTAGTTTTTAGTTATTTATTATTAGTTTTATTATTAGTTATATTATTA
>JAKCPB010001691.1:0-163128 GCA_021442155.1 Cymbidium sinense
TCATACTTTACACTACTGTGTTAGAGGACTCCCTTTGTGCTTTATTGGCTCAAGACAATGATGAAGGGAAGGAAAATGCACTCTACTACCTCAGCCATCATCTAATCCTTGCTGAGGCTAATTATCCACCCATTAAGAAGCATTTCCTAGCTTTAATCTTTGCATCCCAAAAGCTACACCACTACATGCTTCCTCATAAGGTGAACTTAATCTCTAGGATCAATCCACTATAGTATCTCATGATATGGCCGACGCTATCTAGATGATTGAAATGATGGTCCATGATCCTCTCGCAGTTTGACATTACCTTGTACCCCTCCATGCAGTGAAAGGACAAGCACTAGTAGATTTCTTAGCAACACACCCACTTCCTGCTGACTCTCTTCTTAGTGATGATCTCCCTGATGTACAAATCATTAACTTAGGGGATACTAGCATTCACTGCTAGGAGGTGTACTTTGATGGTGCGGCTTCCTCTCAAAGAGGAGAAGAACCACAATCTATTATTCCAGAAAGGCGGGGTAGAATAGTTTTCTAAACTCAGGCGTGATGTGATGAGATTCTAATATTACCTCAATCTTTGAACCAACAACGAAGATGAATTTGAGGCTCTAATTACTGTACTGGAGTTAGCCGTTACTCTAAGCATCCAGAACATCAACATCTTAGGGGATTCTTAGCTAGTTATCAACCAAATCATTGGGTCCTATAATGTTATGAAGCCAAGCTCCATCACTACCACAAGTACACCATAGAGTTATTGCCCCAAATTTTAGAGGTTTCCATTTATAAGATTCCTCGAGGAGAGAACGTCATATCCTATGCTTTAGACAAGTTTGCCAAGGAGTTAGCATGTTTGATGGATGAGTCAAAATCAATAAAGATCCAATATAGACAATTCTTATCCCTTATTGATATTGAACTCATCAAAAAGTACTATCTTGAAGGGGAGGTTTCAATTCCAAAGAAGGACGAGGAGTTAGATTGGAGGTAACCATTCATGTATTACCTAAATAAAGGAAAACTACCTAAAGAGAAGTCCCAAGCCAATCAAATGAAACAAAGAGCACTTTCTTACACTATTGTGGATGGTGTCTTATACCGGTGGTCTTTCAATCATATGTGGATAAGTTATTTAGACAAACAGCACAGATATCATACACACTCGATTAAATTGAGCCAACCAAGCTAGTCCAAAGATGAAAGCCAAGATCATGAGACTAGCATACCACTGGTCATCGATGATCAAAGATTGCATGGATATGGCTAGGAGATGCCACCAATATTAAATACACATGTGGTCCTACAATTAACGACCCAACATTCTACATCCTACATTGGCCTCATGGCCATACGAGTGTTGGGGTACCAACATAGTGGGTCAGATTGATTCTCCTTCTTCCCAGGGTCATCAGTTCATCTTAGCTGCTACTAGCTACTTTTCTAAATGGGCGAAGGCAATTCTACATAGAGAGGTCACAATTGAGCATGTGCTCTAGTTTTTTATGGACCATATCGTATATAAGTTCGGAGTGCCTCGATGAATTATATCTAATAATGGTACTTATTCAAGAGAAACAAGATCAACAACTTTGCTCAGAATCACAACATAGATTGGAGATATTCTACCATCAACTACCCAAGGGAAAATGGCTTAGCAGAAGCCATCAAAAAACTCTCATCAAAATACTAAAGAAGACACTCGACAATAAAAAGTGATAGTGGCATGAGAAGTTAGTTGAAGCCTTGTGGGCCTACCGCACCACATATAGAACTCCAACACAGTCTACTTAGTCTAAAGCTGTTCTACCATTATAAATCCAACTCTCATCACTAAGGATGGCTGTGGGTAGCAAGATCATAATAGAGCAGAACGCCAAGCTGCAGTTAGAAGAGCTCGAAGGTTTGGAGGAGAGATGCTTGCAGTCATGCTAAAAGCTCGAGTTGTACAAAGCTAAAATGATTCAAGCTCACAACAAGTTGGTCTGTGCTAGAGCTTTTCAAGTAGGAGCGCTTATTTTAGTTATGAGGAGATCGATTGTTTCCATCATAAGATGGGACATTTAAACCCACTTGGGAAATGCCCTTCTAAGAAGGCCTACCAAGGAGGATCTTATCGCTTATTAATCATAAGGGAGAGCATACAATGCTTCCAATCAATAGCTCTACTTAAAGAAATATTATAAATCATGTTTGAAAATAATTATCAATGAAAATTACATTTCAAATCCATCTCTTCCATGTTGAAAGTATTATTGTTTGTGAATCTACCATGATGTGTTTATGGTAGGTGTAAAGAGCCCGGACGATGTCCTATCCTTCATCGACATAAACAAACACAAACTACACACAAACATATAAAATAAACACATATCTTTTTGTCTGCTGGAGTTGAGATACTACCCCAGTGGCACTCACTCGATGGTGCTTTAGTCGACATGCTACTGTTAGTGTGTCACCCATGGTCTTCTTGCTTTGGAGGATGTAAGTCTACTATGCTTTCGTTCCTTACTTGGCTACTATACACCGACAAGTGCCTTCTTTGTTTGGTAGGCCTTACTGCTTGGTTGGTAAGCTACCTCATGTTGGGTTCATTTAAGAGGATGTGAGTCCTTTACAGTTCTTGGATTAGACTTCATGCACTAGGTCAAGTATATTTGACATTTAGGATAAGTCCCCTAGCTCCTTCCCTCTTGACTACTTCAAGTTTAGGTCGATCCTTCCTGGGCTCCCACTAGTGGCTCTAGATTAGATAACATCTGTTATTGATAAACTATTTCAATGATCGATTCGCTTGGGAAGTTGTAAGCCTACATGCTTTCTTTTAGATTCATTGCACTCTGATGGGCACCTTAGGTTGGTTGGTTCTCACTATGCTAACGGATACACCACTCATGTTGACAGATACACCTTAGGTTGGTTGGTTCTCGCACCTTAGGAAACACCACTCATGGCAGATGTAAGTCTGCTATGCTTTCTCCTTGAGTTGGCCACTGTACACCTATAGGCTTTCTTTTCTAGAGCTTAGCTCCAAGCAACATCTTCCCTATGGGCACTATATTTGGATGACATCCTTTTCGACCCCATTTAGACACTACCCAGATTACTATCAGATTGGCCAGTTCCCCTTTCTTGTCATTGGAGAATTTGTCCTATGGATGTGTAGATTCTTCCTTGGTCTAATCTGATATGTCAAGGCGACATAACCCATTCTCAATGTGGTCCCTGCACCCGGTCCACACACAAATATATAAACAAAATATATATTCACTTGTGGATTAGGAACAGCGGTACCTTTTCCCAAGCAGGTATCCTATCTTTAGGGAAATGTCAGTAAAACTCCCCATAGGAATTGCCTTACTACTCTTGAGTTGATATAAGTCTCCAGTGGCATTCACTCAGTAGTCGCCCCTAAGTCGGGTTCAATTTATTGTGCTACCAATAGGTCACCCTGCGGTTGTTCCCTGCTTTAGAAGATGTAAGTCTATTATGCCTTCTTCTTATCTTGTATTGCACACTAAAGGAACCCCTTAGGTTGGCTAGCTCTATGGGCATAGAATAACCCTTTGGATTTGTAAATGAGATAGAAAAAAGTCGATATAGCCCCATCTTAGTGGGTCCATCACATACTAACATGGTCCATAAATTAAAACTATCAAATTTGAGCAAGCTCACATCCCTAGTGGATATGCCCTTAATTCAAAAATGAACTAAACCAAATAAACCATTTCAAATCACATGAAATTAAGATAAAATTAATCCTGACTACTTTTGAGTTGACATAAGTCCCAGTGACATTCACTTAGTAGTCACCCTAAGTCAGGTTCAATTTATTGTGCATCCAACAGGTCACCCTAGCAATTTTTTCCTCACTTTGGAAGATGTAAGTCTGCTATGCCTTTTTTCTAGCATAGCCATTGCACATAAAAAGGAAACCCCTTAGGTTGGCTAGTTCTACCACACAGTTGGTAGACTATCTTTTTTAGTTGTAAACGAGGTAGGTCAATATAGCCCCTTCTTAGTGGGTCCATCATTGCATCGACAAGATCCATACATTAATCAGATTAAATTAAACCCAATTTGATTTTCCCTAGAGTTAAATCACGCCCTTCTCCCTAGTGGAGCCCCAAATCATATAAAAAATCTAATTCAAAACCAACCTCCCAATGGAGCCAAATTAAACCAACTCCCCAGTAGAATCTAAATCAAAGAAATCCAACCAAACTCTTATCCTCAGTGGATACATCCCCAAATAAATCTATGAAATCAAACTCAAATCCCATTCCCCAATGAATAGCCCGAACATGCTTCCCAGTGGAAGCTTCATATACGATCCCGGACTCGAGCCCATATCTTTAGCAGATATGCCTCCACATCAATTAAAATAAAATAAATTAAAGTTGATTCAATCTTAATCCTTGGTGGATTATAGATTCTTATTCCCAGTAGATCTTCTTTGCAAAATCATATAATCAAATCAAATTCAAACCTTATCCCCAGCAGATTTTCTTCTTCTATTCCCTCATCATAGACCCCTCACATGTAATGTCCAATGCATGTGTGATCCCTAGCGATCTCCTCCATGTCCTTGACATGGTATTCTCTTCAAATCTTATTTCTTCTCTTATGCACCTTTAATACTTCAACCAAAAGCCTAATAATGTATTCATTTAAATTACATCATCTTAATATTGTAATTAACATTTTATGATTTGTGATGGTGCAAGCTCAAACTAAATAATCAATATAATGCTAAATATATTATAGTGTGAATTAACACACTATATTATATTATAATATATGATTTTATATTATAATTTGCTATAATATAATATATTGTCTAACTTTACACCTCATTAGAATCACTTAAAAGGAACAAATAACAAAACTTTCTCAAAATATGAATAATGTTCATTTTGGATGTAAAATTGTTATTTTCTATTAGAAATGATACAAAATAGCTTAATTTTGGTGTTGCTTCTTGGTGTGTGCTGTGAATTTGGCCAAATTCTTCCATCTCAACCTTCAAATTAGCATTTTTGTGAGTTTTGACCCAATGTATTATAACAAAAGTAAAACATACTAAAATGTACAATAACATTTAGTAACACACCACCACATTCATATATGTAAATTTTTTATGTACATTATATTTTAATATGCTTTGATATCATATATTATCTTACATTACACCTTAAAATGAATCACTTTAAGCAAAATATTTATCAAATTTGGTTGAAAAATGAACATTTATTTTGGATGCAAAGTTTCATTCTTTTGATTAAATGACACACCATAGCACACCCTCAATGATGTTCCTTAAAGCTTACCTTAAATTTGGCCAAATCCCATCATCTCCTATAAATCGGATCTTTATGAATTATACTAGTACAAACTATACTACATCATACTATAGCAAACAAAAATATGCTAAATAACAAGTAGTAATACACAATAGTATGCTATAATGCATGATGCTAAACTATGTTATGGCATCCTATATTATAATACACTATAACATATTATATTATATTATATTGCATATCACATCAGAATGGATTGCTGAAGATAAAAAATCATAAAATTAGTCTAAATAATAAAAAACTATATATTTTAGTCATATCACTTACATATTTTAAATTGAAACAAAATATTATTGCCATGCTCTACCTATTATGAATTTGTCCAAATTCCATAATTTTAAAGTCTAAATCAACATTTTTATAAATAATGCTAGTGTAGGCATTTGCATGATTGTAAAATACTAAAGAATTTAAAATGTGCAGAATAATATATTATGATATATGATGCTATACTATGCTACAACATATAATATTTATTTTGAACATAAAAACTTACTTTTTAGACTACAAGTGGCGTAGCACACCTTTGGTACTACAACCTAATTCCCACTTCAAATTTAACAAATTTCATCATCATATTTATTAAATTAATATTTTTATGATTTATATATAATATAGACAATACCATAATATACTAAAACATTTCAAAACATCTTATAACATCCAAAACACATCATTACATGCTCTAGGATATGATGCTACATTGTACTATAATATATGATATTATATTATGATTTAGGGTTAGGGTTTAGGTATTCAAATCTCTAATAGTCAAGGGAAAGTCTCTTGAATTCATTTTTTTAGCTACCATAACTATTTTAGGATTAGGTCATTCTTTAGATCTACTCTAATGACATCTTTATTCAAGGTTTAGTGTTTAGGGTTTGGGTTTATTTTAAGGCTAGTTTTAGGTTTAGGGTTTAGGGTTTAGTTTAGGGTTTAGTTTATGGTTTGGGTTTAGGGTTTAGGTTTATATAGGTTTTAGGGTTTTTTTTGGGTTTAAGTTTATGGTTTTAGGGATTAGTGTTTAAGGTTTAGGGTTTTTAGGGTTTAAGGTTTAAGATTTATGGTTTAGGGGAAAGGGTCTTTGTTTTAAGTTTAGGGTTTAAGTTTTAGTTTAGGGTTTATGGTTTTAATAAGAGAATACATATTCAACATATATTCTTTTCAATTTCATCAACCAAGTAGCACCCCAAGTTTTCTATGACATAAGCAATACATAAAAAAATGAGCACCCATAGAAAATCAAAATAAATAAGTAGAATCTCTACCATAAAGTCACCATATAGGTAGTAGATGGATCTAGTTCTTGTTTCTCCAGTTCCCATCAGAACCACCACCTCTCAGTAGTGGGATCCGACATCATATCCCGATCTCTCCTCCACCACCATGGTTGTAACCTCTTCCTCACCTCCTCCATAACCACCACTACTCTCGCCACATCCATATCCACTACACCTCTAGATCCCACCACCACTATGGCGCCTGCTTTGCCTCCACCCAGATCTACTGAGCCTAGTTGGCGGTGATGTTCCCGCCATCAAAGTTCTTCCCATTCTTAAGGTTTAGATTAGTTTAGGGTTTAGTTGGTTTAGGGTTTAGTGTTTATTTTGGGGTTTAAGGTTTAGGTTTAGGTTTAGGGTTTAGGTTTTAGGTTGTTTAGGGTTTTAGGTTTTAGGGTTTAGTTTTGGTTGAGGGTTTTAGGGTTTAGGTTTATGGTTTTGGGTTAGGGTCACAGGGTTTAGGTTTTAGGGTTTAGGGTTTTAGGGTTTAAGGATGTAGGTTTAGGGTTGTAGGTTTAGGGTTAGTTTTAGGGTTTAGAGTTTAGTATTTAGGGTTTAAGGTTTTTTAAAAAAAAAAATTAATTTGGTAGGTTTAGGTTTATTTAGTTTATTTTTTATTTATTTGAGTTTATATTTTTTTTTTTTTTTAGGTTTATATTTTATCTTTATTTAGTTTAGTTTATTTATTTTAGGCTTATTTATTTTAGTTTAGGATTTTGTTTTAGTTTATTTTTTAAGTTTAGGTTTATTTTTTTGTTGAGTTTTATTTTTATTTTGTTTTTTAGATTTAGGTTTTATTTTTATTTTTCGGTTTAGGTTTAGATTTTTATTTTATTTTATTTGGTTTAGGTTTTAAGTTTTATTTTAGATTTATTTTTAGGTTTTATGTATTAGTATAGGTTTAGGTTTATTTTTAGTTTGTTTTATTTTACTTAGTTTAGGTTTAGGTTTAAGTTAAGTTTATATTATGTTTAGGTTTAGGTCTTATTAATTTTAGTTTAATTTATTTTAATTTAGGTTTGATTTATTTTCTTTTATTTTTGGTTTTATTTTTCTTTTATTTTTATGTTTATTTTTTAGGTTTAGGTTTTTATTTAGTTTTTATTTTATTTTATTTAGGTTTTTTATACTTAGGTTTATTTTATCTTTTTAGTTTAGTTTAGGTTTTTATTTATTTTATTTTAGTTTATTTCTATTTATTTTATTTTATTTTAGTTTTAGTCTATGTTTTAGTTTAGGTTTTTATTTTATTTTATTTAGGTTTAGGTTTATTTATTTATTTTATTTTTAGGTTTTATTTAGTTTAGGTTTAGGTTTTTAGGTTTTAGGGTTTAGAGTTTAGGGTTTAGAGTTTAGAGTTTAGTGTTTTAGGATTTAGGGTTTAGGGTTAGGGTTTAGGGTTTAGGGTTTAGGATTTAGTGTTTATGCTTTAGGGTTTAGGGTTTTTCAGGTTTAGGGTTTTGTGTTAAGGTTTTAAGGTTTAGGGTTAGTTTATAGTTTAGGGTTTTGGGTTTTAGTGTTTAGGGTTTAGGATTTAGGGTTTAAGGTTAGGGTGAGGGTTAGGGTTTAGGGTTTAGTGTTTAGTTTAGAGTTTATGGTTTACCGTTAGTTTATGGTTTAGGGTATTAGGTTTAGGGTTTAGTTTAGGGTTTAGGGTTAGTTTTAGGGTTTTGTGTTTAGGGTTTTGGGGTTAAGATTTAGGGTTTAGGGTTTAGGGTTTAGGATTTAGGATTTAGGGTTTATTTTTAAACATGTAGGTTTTGGTTTATTTAGTTTATTTCATTTTTATTTTAGTTTATTTTATTTTTTATTTTTATTTAGGTTTATTTTTATTTTATTTAGTTTAGTTTATTTATTTTAGGTTTATTTATTTTAGTTTAGGTTTTTATTTTAGTTTATTTTTTAGGTTTAGGTTTAGGTTTATGTTTTTTTTAACTTTAGTTTTAGCTTTATTCTTTATGTTTAGGTTTTATTTTTGATTTTTAGGTGTAAGTTTAGGTTTTTATTTTATTTTTTTAGGTTTGGGTTTTTTATTTTAGGTTTAATTTTAGTTTTATTTTTATATTAGGTTTAGGTTTATTTTTAGTTTATTTTATTTTATTTAGTTTAAGGTTTAGGTTAAGTTTTTTTTTAGTTTAGGTTTAGGTTTTATTTATTTTAGTTTAGTTTATTTTAGTTTAGGTTTAGGTTTATTTTATTTTGTTTAGGTTTTAGGTTTTATTTTTTATTTATTTTTAAGTTTATTTTTTAGGTTTACATTTTTATTTGATTTTATTTTAGGTTTATTTTATTTTTATTTTACATTTTTTTTTAATTTAATTAGGTTTTTTTTATTTTTTTAGGTTTATTTTATTTTTTTAGTTTAGTTTAGGTTCTTATTTATTTAATTTTATTTTAGTTTTTATTTATTATTTTAATTTATTTTTAGGTTTAGGTTTAGGTTTAGGTTATAGTTGAGGTTTTTTATTTTATTTTATTTTATTATTTTATTTAAGTTTAAGTTTTTATTTATTTTATTTTTAGGTTTTATTTTGTTTAGGTTTAGGTTTTTAGGTTTTTAGGGTTTAGGGTTTAGGTTTATGGTTTAGGGTTTGGGGTTTAAGGTTTATGGTTTAGGGTTGTAGGTTTTAGGGTTTAGGGTTTAAGGTTTAGGGTTTATAGTTTTAGGGGGTAGTTTTTAGGGTTTAGGGTTTTATAGCTTAGGGTTTATGGTTTATGGTTGTAGGTTTAGGGTTTAGGGTTTAGGATTTAGGGATTTTTTTTTGTTTTAAATTTTTTAAATTTTTCTAATTTTCTTAAATTAGGTAAACTAGTAGGTTTAGGTTTATTTAGTTTATTTTTTATTTATTTTAATTATTTTTTATTTTTATTTGGGTTTATTTTTATTTTTATTTAGTTTAGTTTATTTATTTTTGGTTTATTTATTTTAGTTTATTTTTAGGTTTAGGTTTAAGTTTAGGATTATTTTTTAGTTTAGTTTTATTTTTATTATAGGTTTAGGTTTAAGTTTTATTTTTTTTATTTTTAGGTTTAGGTTTTTATTTTATTTTTTACAAGTTTAGGTTTTAGGATTTTATTTTAGGTTTATTTTTAGGTATTATTTTTTAATTATGGTTAGGTTTATATTTAGTTTATTTTATTTTATTTAGGGTTTAGGTTAAGGTTTAGGTTTAGGTTTAGGTTTTTCTTTTTAGTTTACGATTTAGGTTTTATTTTTTATTTATTTTTAGGTTTATTTTTAGGTTTAGGTTTTTATTTAGTGTTTATTTTATTTTACTTTAGGTTTATTTTATTGTTATTTTAGGTTTAGTTTTATTTTGTTTAGGTTTATTTTTTTTTAGTTTAGTTTAGGTTTTTATTTATTTTATTTTAGTTTAGTTTATAATTTATATTTTATTTTCTTTTTTAGGTTTATGTTGAAGTTTAGGTTTAGGTTTTGGTTTTAGTTTATTTATTTTATTTTTATTTTACTTTTTGTTTATCATTATTTAATTATTTTATTTTAAGTTTTATTTAGTTTAGTTTTAGCATTTTAGCTTTTAGGGTTTAAGGTTTAGGGTTAGGGTTAGTTGAGGTTTAGGGTTAAGCATTTAGATTTGGGATTTAGGGTTTTGTGTTTAGGTTTAGGGTTTAGGGTTTAGGGTTTAAGGTTTAGGATTTTGGGTTTGAGGTTTTGGGTTGGTTTAAGGTTTAGGGTTTAGGGTTTAGGTTTTAGGTTTAGGTTGTAGGTTTAGTTTTAGGGTTTAGTGTTTAGGGTTTAGGGTTTAGGTTTAGGATTTAGGGTTTAGGTTTAGATTTAGGGTTATTTTTTTAAAGGTAGGTTTAGGTTTATTGTTTATTTGTTTTTATTTTAGTTTTTTTTTATTTTTTATTTTTTATTTATGATTATTTTATTTTTTATTTTGTTTAGTTAATTTATTTGGATTTATTTATTTTAGTTTAGGTTTAGGTTTAGGTTTATATTTTTTTTTATTTTGGTTTAGTTTTATTTTATTTACTTTTTTATTTTTTTATATTTAGGTTTAGGTTTTTATTTTAGTTTTTTATGTTTAGGTTTTAGGTTTTTATTTTAGGTCTATTTTTAGGTTTTATTTTTTAATTTAGGTTTTGGTTAATTTTCATTTCATTTTATTTTATTTAGTTTAGGGTTTAGATGTAGTTTATTTTAGGCTTAGGTTTAGGTTTTGTTTATTTTAGTTTAGTTTATATTAGTTTAGGTTTATATTTATTTTATTTTGTTTATTTTAGGTTTTGGTTTTTTTTAAGTTTAGGGATTAGA
This sequence comes from Cymbidium sinense, assembly GCA_021442155.1. Classification (NCBI taxonomy): domain Eukaryota; kingdom Viridiplantae; phylum Streptophyta; class Magnoliopsida; order Asparagales; family Orchidaceae; genus Cymbidium; species Cymbidium sinense. Next base: position 10,926 of record JAKCPB010001691.1, read on the forward strand.
TTTTATTTTTTATTTATTTTGAAGTTTAGTTTTTTGGATTAGGTTTTTATTTAGTTATTATTTTATATTTATTTTATTGTTATTTTACCTTAAGTTTTATTTTATTTAGGTTTTATATTTTTTAGCTTTATTATATTTTTTTTGTTTAGTTTAAGTTCTTATTTATTTTATTATAGTTTAGTTTTTATTTTTTATTTTATTTTATTTTTATGTTTAGGTTTAGGTTTTATTTAGTTTATTTTAGTTTAGGTTTACATTTATTATATTTTGTTTATTTTAGGTTTTGGTTTTTTTAAGTTTAGGGTTTAGATTTTAAGTTTATTTTTTCAATTTAGTTTGTATTTTATTTTATTTTTATTATACATTTAGTTTTTATTTTATTTAGGTTTTTTTTTTATTTTTTTAGTTTTATTGTATTTTTTTGTTTAGTTTAGGTTATAATTTATTTTATTTTATTTTATTTTAGTTTTTATTTTTATTTTATTTTATTTTTAGATTTAGGTTTAGGTGGAGGTTTAGGTTTAGATTTTAGTTGAGGTTTTTATTTTATTTTATTTTATTACTTTATTTAAGTTTAAGTTTTATTATTTATTTTATTTTTAGGTTTTATTTAGTTTAGGTTTAGGTTTTTAGGATTTTAGGGCTTAGGATTTAAGGTTTAAGGATTAAGATTTAGGGTTTATGGTTTGGGGTTTAAGGTTTACGATTTAGGGTTATAGGTTTTAGGGTTCACGGTTTGGGGTTTTAGGGTTTAATGTTTAGGGTTTAGGTTTTATGGCTTAGGGTTTAAAGTTTGGGTTTAGGATTTAGGGATTTTGTAACTTCTTTTTAATTTTGTAAACTTTATATTTTTAAAATTAGGTTTAGGTTTATTTAGTTTATTTAGTGTATTTTTATTTATTTTAGTTATTTTTTATTTTTTATTTTTATTTAGGTTTATTTTTATTTTTATTTAGTTTAGTTTATTTATTTTAGGTTTATTTATTTGTTTATTTAATTTAGGATTATTTTTTTAGTTTAGTTTTTTTTATTTTATATTTTAGGTTTAAGTATTATTTCTTATTTTTAGGTTTATGTTTAGGTTATTATTTTATTTTTCTAAGGTTTAGGTTTTAGGATTTTATTTTAGGATTATTTTTAGGTATTATTTTTTTGTTAGGTTTAGGTTTATTTTATTTTTTTTTTAAGATTAGGTTTTTTCTTTTAGTTTTGGGTTTAGGTTTTATTTTTTATTTATTTTTAGGTTTAATTTTTAGGTTTAGGATTTTATTTGGTTTTTATTTTAGGTTTAGTTTTTATTCTATTTAGGTTTTTTATTTTTAGTATAGTTTAGGTTTTTATTTATTTTATTTTAGTTTAGTTTTTAATATTTATTTTATTTTCTTATTTCAGTTTAGGTTTAAGTTTAGGTTTAGGTTTTGGTTTTAGTTTAGTTTTTTATTTTATTTATTTTTTTACTTTATTTTGGTTTAAGTTTTTTTTTATTTATTTTTTAGGTTTTATTTAGTTTAGGTATACCATTTTAGCTTTTTAGTGTTTAAGGATTAGGGTTTAGGGTTTAGGGTTTATAGTTTGGGGTTTAAGGTTTTGGGTTTAGGGTTTAGGGATTAGGGTTTAGGGTTTAAGGTTGTAGGTTTAGGGTTGTAGGTTTAGGATTTATGGTTTAGGGTTAGTTTTATGGTTTATGTTTAGGGTTTAGGGTTTAGGCTTTAAATTTTAGGTCTAAGGTTTAGGTTTTAGTTTAGAGTTTAGGGTTTTTGGTTTTTTTTTAAGAGAGAACAAATTTAGATTGAACATTTATTCTTTTTGATTTCATCAACTAAGTACCATAACAAGTTTTCTAAGACACAAGTATGACATAGATTAAAATGAGCATGTAGAGAGCAAATCAAAAGATAACTAGAATCTATCTTATAAAGACATAGTTTCATAAGCGGTATTAGCCATTCTTCAGTTTCTCCATTTCCCATCAGAACCACACCAGGCTCTCGAGCAGCGGGATCCACCATCATATCTCAGATCTCTCCCTTTGCCACTACCACGGCTGTAACCTCCATCTCTTTCATAACCACTTCTCCGCCCACCTCCTCCCATAGCACCTCAGATCCCCTCCACCACTATAGCTACGCCTCCTTTGAATCCACCACTAGATTTAGACTAGCGATTGGATGATGTTCACGCCATCAAGGTTCGCCCATTCTTAAAGTTTAGGTTTAGGTTCAGGTTTATTAGGTTTTGGGGTTTTGGTTTATTTTTAATTTATTTAGTTTTTTTAGGTTTATGTTTAAGGTTTGGGGTTTAGGGTTTAAGGTTTAGGGTTAGGGTTTAGGGTTTAGGGTTCATGGTGTAGGTTTTAGGGTTTAAGGTTTATGATTTTAGGGTCTATGCTTTTAGGGTTTACGGTTAAGGTTTAGGGTTTAGGATCTAGGGTTTAGATGTTTAGGTTTTTTTTTAAACTAAGTAAATTGGTTGGTTTAAGTTTATTTAGTTTATTTAATTTAGGGTTTAGGGTTTAGGGTTTAGGGTTTAGGGTTTAGGGTTGTAGGTTTAGGGTTGTCAATCTAGGGTTTAGGGTTTACGATTTAGGGTTTAGGATTTAGGGTTTAGGGTTTTCTTTTTTAAAATTAAGTAAACTGGTAGATTTAATTTTATTTAGTTTATTTAGTTTATTTTAGCTTGTATTATTTTATATTTATATTTAGGTATATTTTTTATTTTTATTTAGTTTAGTTTATTTATTTTAGGTTTATTTATTTTAGGTTGAGTTTTTTATTTTAGCTTATTTTTCAGGTTTAGGTTCAGGTTTAGGTTTATTTGTTAATTGAGATTTATTTTTACAATATTTTTTAAGTTCATGTTTTATTTTTTATTTTATTTTTTTTTAAGTATAGTTTTTAGGCTTTATTTTAGGTATATCTTTATGTTTTTTTTTATAGTTAAGGTTTTGGTTTATTTTTATTTTATTTTGTTTAGGTTTAAGTTTAGGTTTTATTTATTTTAGTTTAGTTTATTTTAGTTTAGGTTCTAGTTTATTTTATTTTGTTGATTTTTTTTTATTTTAGGTTTAGGGTTTAAATTTTATTTTGTATTTATTTTTAGGTTTTTTTTAGGTTTAGGTTTTTATTTAGTTTTTATATTATTTTATTTTAGGTTTATTTTAAGTTTACTTTATTTTTATTTTGCATTTAGTTTTTTTTTTTTTTTTTATTCTTGGGTTTATTTTATTTTTTTTACTTTTGTTTAGGTTTTATTTATTTTATTTTGGTTTATTGAATTAGTTTATTTTATTTTATTTTTAGGTTTGATTTAGGTTTTAATTTTAGTTTTTTATTTTATTTTAGACTCCAATCTTCGATGAACTCATTCATCATCAAGTTGAGTGCTATGTTGATGATCTTGTGGTCAAAAGTAGAGAAAAGAAAGGCCATCTCTTTGTCTTGAGAGTAGTTTTCCAATAGTTAAGATAATTTAACCTCAAAATGAACCCCCTAAAGTGTGCATTGAATAACAGGAAATTCTTGGGTTTCTTTGTCGACACAGGAATCAAAATCAATATAAAGAAGATCAAAGCGATATCAGAAATGCCACCCCGTAAAACTTTAACTCAACTCAGATCATTCCAAGGGTGTTTGGCATATCTAAGATGCTTTATATCAAACCTAACAAGAAGATGTCAGCCATTATGAGCACTTGTCAAAAAGGACCCCAAGTTCAAGTGGGATGAGCATGCCTTGAGACATCAAGCATTACGATGATGCCCTTGACCTATCGGGCCATGCTTTATACTGAGTTAGATGACTCCCTTGGTGCATTGTTGGCCCAAGCTAACAAAGGGAAGGAAAATGCACTATACTACCTCAAGTCTAATCCCTCAGGCTAATTATCCACTCATTAAGAAGCATTGCCCAGCTTTAATCTTTGAATCCCGAAAGCTACAACACTTCATTCTTCCTCATAAGGTGAACTTAATCTCTAGTATTAATCCACTGACACTATCTGGATAGCTGGCATGATGATCCATGATCTTCTTGCAGTTTGACATTACCTTCGTACCTCACCAAGCGGTGAAAGGATAAGCGCTAGTAGTTTTCTTAGCAGCACACTCACTTTTTACTGACTCTCTGCTTAGTGATGATCATGTCTATGAACAAATCATGAACTTGGATACTAGCATTCACCTCTGAGATGTACTTTTGATGGTACGCTTCTCAAGAGGAGAAGAACCACAATCCATTCTAGGAAAGGCAGTGGTAGAAATAGTTCTCTTAACTCTAGACCGAGATGTGATGAGATTCTCATATCATCTATCCAATCTTTGCACCAACAACAAAGTTGAATATGAGGCACTGATTGTTGATCTAGAGTTAGCTATTACTCTAAGCATTCAGAACATCAACATCTTTGAGGATTCTCAGCTAATTATCAACCAAATTGTTGGGTCCTTTAAGGTTATAAATCCCAAGCTCCATCACTACCATAAGTACACCATGGAGTTATTGTCTAAAATCCCAAAGGTTACCATTTATAAGATTCCTCGAGGAGAGAATGCCATAGCGTATGCTTTAGCCAAGCTTTCCAAGGAATTGATGTGTCCAAATGATGAGTCCATGACAATAAAAGGCTAAAATAGACAAGTTTTATCTTGTATTGATATTGAACTCATCAAAAGTACTCTCTTGAAGGGGAGGTTGCCAAGAAGGATGAGAAGTTAGATTGGAGGAAACCATTCATGAATTACTTAAATAAAGGTGAACTACCTCAAGAAAAGTCCCAACCAATCAGATGAAGCGAGAGAACTTTCTAGCTTTTGTGGATGGTGCCTTATACCGGCAGTCTTTCGATCATATGTGGTTACATTGTTTAGACAAGCATGAAGCCTATAACATTATGACTGAGGTATACTCAAGATTATCTAGAGCCAAATATTTTAGCTCAAAGTTGAAAGCCAAGATCAAGAAACTAGAATACTACTATTTTCAATGATCAAAGATTGCATGGATAATGCTAGGTGATGCCACCAATGTGAGATACACGGTGTCTTCCTACACCAACCACCCAACATTCTACATCCTACATTAGCCTCATGGCCATTCGAGTGTTGAGGTATTGACATAGTAGTTTCGATCGATCCACCTTCTTCCATGGTTCATCAGTTCAACTTACTTCTACTTTTCCAAAAGGCGAAGGTGATTTATTTCGAGAGGTGACATTTCGACATGTGCTCCAGTTTTTTAGGAACCATATCGTATATAGTTTAAGAGTGCATCGATGAATTATATTTGATCCAAATAATAAAGAAGACCCTCTATAATAATAAGTGATGGTGGCATGAGCAGTTAGTTGAAGCCTTGTTGGCCTACTGCACCACATAAAGAACTCCAACTTAGTATACTCCTTTCTCCTTAGTGTATGGGTCTAAAGCTATTCTACCATTAGAAGTTGAACTCACATCATAAAAGATAGATGTGGGTAACAAGATTACAATAGAGCAAAACGACAATCTATGCATAGCAAGATCACAAGAGAGCCATTCTGCGATTATTTATTTTAGATTATTTTATTATTTTTTTATTTAGGTTTATTGCTTATTTTTATCTAGTTTAGCCTATTTATTTTAGGTTTATTTATTTTAATTTATGTTTTTTATTTTAGTTTATTTTTTAGGTTTAGGATTAGGTTTATGAAAAAATTTTAGTTTAGTTATTTTATTTTATTTTTTAGGTTTAGGTTTTATTATTTATTTTTAGGTTTAAGTTTAGGTTTTTATTTTATATTTTTAGATTTAAGTTTTAGGTTTTTATTTGAGGTTTATTTTTAGGTTTTATTTTTTAGTTTAGGTCTAGGTTTTTTTTAGTTTATTTTATTTTATTTAGTTCAGGGTTTAGGTTTCATTTATTTCAAATTTAGATTTAGGTTTTTTATATTTTAATTTAGTTTATTTTAGTTTAGGTTTAGGTTTATTTTATTTTATTTATTTTAGGTTTAGATTTTTTTAGTTTAGGGTTTAGGTTTTATTTTTTTATTTATTTTTAGGTTTATTTTTTATGTTTAGGTTTTTATTTAGTTTTTATTCTATCTTATTTTAGGTTTATTTTATTTTTATTTTACATTTAGTTTTATTTTATTTATTATTTTTATTTTTAGGTTTATTTTATTTTTTAGTTTAATTTAGGGTTTTATTTATTTTATTTTATTTCAGTTTTAATTTTTTATTTTCCTTTATTTTTATGTTTAGGTTTTAGCTTAATTTTTATTTTAATATTTTATTAATTTAGGTTTATGATTTTTTATTTATTTTATTTTATATATTTATTTAGTTTAGGTTTAGGTTTTTAGTTTTTTAGGGTTTACGGTTTAGGGTTTAGGGTTTGGGATTTAGTGTTTAGGGTTTAGGGTTATAGGTTTTAGGGTTTAGGGTTTACTCTTTAGGGTTTAGGTTTAGATTTTTACCTTTTTAGTGTTTAGGGTGCAGGGTTTAAGATTTTGGGTTTTGGGTTTGGTGTAGGATTTAGGGTTTAGGGTTTAGGGTTTAGGTTTAGGTTTTAGGTTTTAGGGTTTAGGGTTTAAGTTTAGGTTTAGGTTTAGGGTTTAGAGTTTAGGTTTAGGATTTAGGTTTAGGGTAAAGTTTTAGTTCAAGGTTTAGAGTTTTTTTTTTGATAGAGAATAAATTAAGATTAACATTTGATTTCATCAAGTGACCAACAAGACAATGACTGATATAGATAAAATGAGCATAGAGTAAATAAACCCTAGATAACTAGAACCACCTACCGTAAAGACACAATTCAGCCATAGTCATTTCTTCGATTTATTGGAACGTTTGTAGTGTGATCCACCATATCTTGGATCTTGCCACCATCTCTCCATCCACCACTTAACCTCCATCTTTCCATTTGCATTTCCATATATTTGGCCATAATTGATGTTTCACAAGGTTCGCATTTGGGGGATTTATTAGGTTTTATTGTTAGGTTTATTTAGTTTAATTTATTTAGTCACTTTAGGTTTAGGTTTAGGGTTTGGGGTTTAGGGATAAGGTTTCGATTTAAGGTTGAGGATTTTAGGATTTAGGGTTAGAGTTTGGGGTTTAGGGTTTAGGGTTTAGTGTTCTAGCTTTAGGGTTTAGGGTTTTGAGGGTTTAGGGTTTATGGTTTAGGGTATAGGGTTTTTTAGTGTTAGGTTTCAGGATTTAGGGTTGTAGGTTTAGGGTTGTAGGTTTAGGATTTAGGGTTTAAGGTTAGTTTTAGGGTTTAGGGTTTAGTATTTAGGGTTTAGGGTTTATGATTTTTTTTAATTTAAGTAAACTGGTAAGTTTAGGTTTATTTATTTATTTAGTTTATTTTTTTATATATTTTAGTTTATTTTATTTTTTATTTTTATTTAGATTTATTTTTTTTATTTAAGTTTATTATTTTAGTTTAGTTTTTAGGTTTAGGTTTAAGTTTATGCTTATTTTATAGTTTAGTTTTATTTTTATTTTATTTCTAATGTTTAGGTTCTATTTTTTACTTTTAGGTTTAGGTTTAAATTTTTATTTTATTTTTTTAGGTTTAAGGATTTTTTTTTTGGTTTATTTTCTAGGTTTTATTTTTTAGTTTAGGTTTAGGTTTATTTAAGTTTATTTTATTTTATTTATGGTTTAGCTTTAGGTTTAGGTTTTAGTTTAGGTTTTTCTTTTATTTTGTGATTTTATTTTATTTTTTTTTAGGGTTTTTTTTAGGTTTTACTAAGTTTAGATTTAGGTTTTTAGCATTTTAGGGTTTAGGGTTTAGGGTTTAGTGTTTAGGGTTTAGAGTTTAGGGTTTGAGGTTTAGGGTTTAGGGTTTAGGGTTTAGAGTTTAGGGTTTAGGGTTTAGGTTTAGGGTTTAGGGTTTAAGGTTTAGGGTTTTAGGGTTTAGGGTTTAGGGTTTAGGTTTTAATGTTTAGGGTGATGAGGATTTATGGTTTAGGATTTATGGTTTAGGTTTTAGGTCTAGGTTCAAGTTTTAGTTTAGGGTTTAGGATTTTTTTAATAGAGACCAAATTCATATTCAACATTTCTTTTTTGCAATTTCATCAACAAAGTAACACACCAAGTTTTCTAAGACACAAGCGACAACACATATCAAAAATGAGCATGCATAGAGCAAATAAAAAACCCTAGATAACTAGAATTGACTGTACTATAAAGACATAGTTCCATAAGTAGGAGATGAGATCGCTCATTCTTTAGTTTCTCCAGTTCCCATCTAAACAAACTTGACCTCTTGAGTAGCGGGATCCGCCATCATATCCTCGATCTCTCCCTCCGCCACCAACACAGCTATAACCTCTATCGCTCCTCCCGTCTCCATAACCACTACTACTCCAACCACCAGCTTCATATCCACCAACACCTCCAGATCCCCCACCACCACTGCGATGACCATCGTCTCTACCTTCGCCTCCACTGCCAGATCTAGACTAAGCCTGGTTGACAGTGATGTTCATACCATCAAGGTTCTACCCATTCTTTGGGTCTTGGTTTAGGTTTAGGTTTATTAGATTTTAGGGTTTAGGTTTATTTTTTAATTTATTTAGTTACTTTTGGTTTAGGTTTAGGGTTTAGGGTTTAGGTTTTAGGGTTTATGTTATAGGGTTTAAGATTTAGGGTTTAGGGTGTAGGATTTAGGGTTTAGAGTTTACGGTTTTATGGTTTATGCTTTTAGGGTTTAGTGTTTAGGATTATGATTTAGGGTTTAGGATTTAGGGTTTATTAGGGTTTAGGATTTATGGTTTAGGTTTTAGGTATAATGTTCAGGTTTTAGTTTAGGGTTTAGGGTTTTTAGTTTTTTTTATAGAGAACAAATTCAGATCCAACATTTCATCTTTTCAATTTCATCAACCAAGTAACACACCAAGTTTTCTAGGACACAAGCAATGACATAGATAAAAAATGAGCCCACATAGAGCAAATCAAAACCCTAGATAACTAAAACCTTCTTTACTGTAAAGACAGTTTCATATGCAGCAAATCATATCGATTGTTCTTTTGTTTCTCTAGTTCCCATCAGAACCACCTCATCCTCTTGAGTAGCTGGATCCACCATCATATTCCCGATCTCTCCCTTCGCCACCACCACGGCTATAACCTCCATCACTCCTCCTACCTCCATAATCACCATTGTTCTAACCACCACCTCCGTATCCACTAGATCTCCCACCACGACTATGATAATGCCTCCGACTTCACCTCCATTGCCAGATCTAGACTGAGCCTTATTGACGGTGATGTTCCTACTATTAAGGTTATGCCCATTCTTTGGGTTTATGTTTAGGTTTTGCTTTATTAGAATTTAGGGTTTAAGTTTACTTTTAAATTTATTTAGTTACTTTAGGTTTATGTTTAGGGTTTGGCGTTTAGGTTTTAGGGTTTAGGGTTTAGGGTTAGGGTTTCGAGTTTAGGATTTAGAGTTTAGGCTGTAGGGTTTACAGTTTAGGGTTTAGGGTTTTAGGGTTTATGCTTTTAGGGTTTAGTGTTGTAGGTTTAAGTTTGTAGGTATAGTGTTAGTTTTAGGGTTTAGGGATTAGGGTTTAGGATTTAGGGTTTAGCAAGTTTTTTTTAAATTAAGTAAACTGGTAAGTTTTGGTTTATTTTTTATTTATCTTAGTTTATTTTATTTTATTTATTTTTATCTAGGTTTAGTTTTTTTATTTAGTTTAGTTTATTTATTTTAGGTTTATTTATTTTAGTTTAGGTTTTCTAGTTTAGTTTATTTTTTAGTTTAGGTTTTGGTTCAGGTTTATTTTTTAGTTGAGTTTTATTTTAATTTTTTTACATTTAGGTTTTATTTTTTATTTTTATGTTTTGGTTTTATTTTATTTTTTTAGGTTTAGGTTTTAGGTTATTATTTTAGGTTTATTTTTAGGTTTTATTTTTTATTTTTGGATAAGGTTTACTTTTAGTTTATTATATTTTATTTAGTTTTGGTTTAGGTTAAGTTTATTTTAGGCTTAGGTTTAAGTTTTATTTATTTTAGTTTAGTTTAATTTAATTTTAGTTTAGGCTTATTTTATTTTGTTTAGATTATTTTTAGTTTAGGTTTAAGTTTTTATTTTAGTTTAGGGTTTCCATTTTATTTTATTTTTTTGAGTTTTATTTTTAGGTTTATTTTTCAGGTTTATGTTTTAATTTAGTTTTTATTTTATTTTTCTAAATTTTATTTTATTTTTATTTTACATTTAGTTTATATTTTATTATGGTTTTTTATTCTTATGTTTATTTTTTTTGTTTAGTTTATCTTTTCTTTATTTTATTTTAGATTATTTTTATTTTTAATTTAATTTTATTTTAGGTTTAGGTTTAGGTTTTAGTTTAGGTTTCTATTTTATTTTACTTTTATTTAGATTTAGGTTTTATTTATTTTATTTTAAATTTTATTTATAGATTTAGGTTTTAGGTTTAGGTTTAGGGTCAGGGTTAGAGTGGTTTATGGAGGGTTTGGGAGGTAGTTTGGGGTTGTTGGGAGGGGTTTAGAGGGTTTAGGGTTTAGGGTTAGTTAGGGAGGGTTAGAGAGAGTTTAGGTTGTGGAGGTTTTAGGAGGTTAGTACTAAGTAGGGAGTGGTTTAGTTTATGGTTTAGTTTAGTAGTGATTTGGAGTTTAGGGTAGATAGGTTTAGGGTATTTTTTAGGGTTTAGGGTTTAGGGTTGTGGTTTAGGATTTGGAGATTTAGGTTTAGGGTTTAAGGTTTAAGTATTTTTTAAAAAAAACAAAATTAAGTAAACTGGCAGGTTTAGGTTTATTTAGTTTATTTTCTATTTATTTTTGGATTATTTATTATTTTTTTTTTTATTTTAGTTTATTTGTTTAGGTTTTGGTTTAGGTTTATGTTAATTTCTTAGTTTTATTTTATTTTTAATTTTTTTTATGTTTAAGTTTATTTTTTATTTTTAGGTTTAGGTTTAGGTTTTTATTTTCATTTTTTGGGTTTAGGTTTACTTTAGGTTTAGATTTATTTTTAGTTTATTTTATTTTATTTACTTTAGGGTTTAGGTTTAGGTTTTTTTATTTTAGTTTATGGTTTAAGTTTTATTATATATTTATTTTAAGTTTATTTTAGGTTTTTTAGTTTTTTTATTTTAGGATTATTTTATTTTATTTATGTTTTATTTTATTTAGGTATTTTATTTTAGGTTTATTTTATTTTATTTTAGTTTTGGTATTTATTTATTTTTTTTATTTTATTTTTTATTTTTTATTTTATTATATTTTATGATTAGATTTAGGTTTATATTTAGATTTAGGTCTATGTTTTAGTTTAGGTTTTTATTTTATTTTATTTTTATTTTTATTTAGTTTTGGGTTTTTATTTTTTAATTTTTAGGTTTTATTTAGTTTAGGTTTAGGTTTTTAGGTTTTTAGGGTTTAGGGTTTAGGGTTTAGGGTTTAGAATGTAGGGTTTGTGGTTAGGGTTTAGTATTTAGGGTTATAGATTTTAGGAATTAGGGTTGAGGGTTTAGGTTTTATGGTTTTATGGTTTAGGGTTAGGGTTTAGGGTTTAGGGTTTAGAGTTGTAGGTTTACGATTTAAGATTTTTTTATATGTTTTAAAATTTTTTATGTTTCATTTTTTTTCAATTAAGTATACTGGTAGGTTTAGGTTTATTTAGTTTATTTTTTATTTATTTTAGTTTATTTTTTTATTTTTTATTTAGGATTTTTTTTTTATTTTTATTTAGTTTAGTTTATTTATTTTAGGTTTCTTAATTTTATTTTATTTTTTAGGTAAAGGTTTAGGTTTAGATTTATTTTTTAGTTTAGCTTTATTTTTATTTTACTTTTTAGGTTTAGGTTTTATATTTTATTTTTAGGTTTATGTTTATTTTTTATTTTAGTTTTAAAGGTTGGGTTTTAAGTATTTATTTTATTTTTATTTTTTGGGAATTATTTTTTAGTTTAGGTTTAGGCATATTTTTAGTTTATATTATTTTATTTGTTTTATTTTGGTTTAGGTTTAGGCTTAATTTATTTTAGTTTTAGGTTTTATTTATTTTATTTTAGTTTATTGTAGTTTAGGTTTATTTTATTTTATTTTAGGTTTAATTTTTTTTTTAGTTTAGGGTTTAGGTTATATTTTGAATTTATTTTTAGGTTTTATTTTTAGGTTTAGGTTCTTATCTTGTTTTTATTTTATTTTATTTTAGGTTTATTTACTTTTTATTTTAGGTTTAGGTCTTTACTTTATTTAGGTTTTTTATTTTTTTAGTTTAGTATAGGTTTTTATTTATTTTATTTTAATATAGTTTTAATTTATTTTATTTTCCTTTTAAGTTTAAGTTTAGGTTTAGGTTTTAGTTTATGTTTATATTCTATTTTAATTTTTCATTATTTTTAGTTTGGTTTTTTTAGTTTATTTTATTTTTAGGTTTTTTTTAGTTTAGGTTTAGGGTTTAGGGTTTTGGTTTTAGGTTTTTATTTTAGGTTTATTTTTAAGTTTTATTTTTTAGTTTAAGTTTAGCCTTATTTTTAGTTTATTTTAGTTTATTTTATATTATTTAGTATAGAGTTTATGTTTAGATTTAGGTTTATGTTTAGGTTTTATTTATTTTAGTTTAGTTTATTTTAGTTTAGGTTAATTTATTTATTTTATTTTATTTTAGGTTTAGTTTTATTTTAGTTTAGGGTATGGGTTTTATTTTATTTTAGGTTTAATTTTATGTTTATTTTTTTTTTAGTTTTATTTTATTTTTTTATTATTTTATTTTATTTATTTAGTTTAGGTTTAAGTTTAAATTTTATTTTATGTCATTTATTTTATTTAGTTCAGGCTTTATTTATTTTATTTTATTTATTTAGTTTAGTTTAGGTTTAGTTTAAGTTTATTTAGGGTTTAGGTTAAAGGTTTAGGGTGGTTTGGGTGTGGTCTTGGTAGGGTTTAGGATTTAGGGTGTTTAGGTTTATAGAGGTTTAGGTTTAGAGTTTGTGGCCTGTGAGTTTGTTTGGGGTTTAGGATTTAGAGTTTTGTGGTTGGCTCAGGGAGGGTAGTAGGGTTTAGGGAGTTCAGTGGTAGGGTTCTGTCAGCAAGTTTTAGGGTTTAGGGAGGCCTGAGAGGGTTTAGGGTTAGGGTTTAGATTTTTAGTTAAGAGTTAGATTAGTAGTTTTAGTTTAGGTTTTAAATTAAGCAAACCAATAGGTTAGTTTATTTAGTTTATTTTATTTATTTTATATTTTATTTTATATTTTATTTAGTTTAATTTAATTATTTATGTTTATTTGTTTAGTTTTTTTATTTTAGTTTATTATTTAGGTTTAGTTTAGGTTTAGTTTATGTTTAGTTTTATTATATTTTTAGGTTTAGGTTTTATATTTTTTTAGTTTACATTTTTATTTTAGTTTTATAGGTTGAGGTTTTAAGTATTTATTTTAGGTTTATTTTTAGAAATTAATTTTTAGTTTAGCTTTAGGCATATTTTTGGTTTATTTTATTTTATTTTATTTTGTTTGGTTTAGGTTTAGGTTTAGTTTATTTTAGTTTTAGGTTTTATTTATTTTAGTTTAGTTTATTGTAGTTTAGGTTTAGGTTTATTTTATTTTATTTTAGGTTTAATTTTTTTTAGTTTTTTAGTTATATTTATTTATTTTTAGGTTTTATGTAGGTTTAAGTTTTATTTTGTTTTATTTTATTTTATTTTAGGTTTATTTATTTTATTTTAGGTTTAGTTCTTTACTTTATTTTAGGTTTTTATTTTTTTTAGTTTAGGTTAGGTTTTATTTATTTTATTTTAATTTAGTTTTAATTTTTATTTTCTAGTTTAAGTTTAGTTTAGGTTTTAGTTTATGTTTATATTCTATTTTATTTTTTCATTATTTTGCTTTGTTTTTTTATTTATTTTATTTTTAGGTTTATTTAGTTTAGGTTTAGGTTTTAGCTTTTTTAGGGTTTAGGGTTTAGGGTTTGGTTTTAGGTTTTATTTTAGGTTTATTTTAGGTTTATGTTTTAGTTTAGTTTAGGTTTTTTAGTTTATTTTAGTTTATTTTATTTTATTTATAGAGTTTATGTTTAGTTTATTTTAGGTTTATGTTTAGGTTTTATTTATTTTAGTTTAGTTTATTTTAGTTTAGGTTTAGGTTTTATTTATTTATTTTATTTTATTTTAGGTTTAGTTTTATTTTAGTTTGCATGGGTTATTTTTTATTTATTTTTAGGTTTAATTTTTATGTTTATTTTCTAGGTTTAGCTTTTTATTTAGTTTTTATTTTATTTTTTATTAGTTAATTTTATTTTATTTGTAGGTTTAAGTTTAGGTTTTAGTTTAGATTTTTATTTTATGTTGTCATTTTATTTTATTTAGGTTTAGGTTTTCTTTATTTATTTTATTTTTAGGTTTTATTTAGTTTAGGTTTAGTTTAGGTTTTAGGTAGGTTTAGGGTAGGATTTTAGGGTTGGGTTTAGGATTTTAGGTTTAGGTTTAATTTAGGTTTAGGGTTTAGAGTTTTAGGTTTAGAGTTTGTGGTTTGTTTAGGGTTTAAGATTTATGGTTTTGGGTTTTGTCCATGCTTTAGGGTTAGTTAGTTTAGGGTTTATAGGGTGTGGGTTTAGGAGGTCAGTGGTAAGTTTAGGGTTGTGGTCTGTTAGTTTAGGTAGGTTTAGGGAGTTTTGGGGTAGGTTTGTGGTTTTTTAGTAGGTTTAGATTATTTAGTTTAGGTTTGGGTTTTTTTTTTTAAAATTACAAAACCAATAGCAGTATATTTAGTTTATTTTTATTTACTTTAGTTTATTTTATTTTTTATTTTATTTAATTTACTTTAATTATTTTATGTTTATTTATTTTAGTTTAAGTTTTTTTTATTTTGGTTTATTATTTAGGTATAGGTTTAGGTTTAGGTTTATGTTTAGTTTCATTTTTATTATATTTTTTAGGTTTAGGTTTTTATTTTTATTTTTAAGTATATGTTTAGGTTTTAGGTTTTTATTTTAAATTTATTTTTGGTTATTTTAGTTTAGGTTTAGGTTTATTTTTTGTTTATTTTATTTTTTTTAGTTTAGGGTTTAGGTTTAGGTTTTATTTATTTTAGTTTAGTTTATTTTAGATTAGGTTTATGTTTATTTTATTTTGTTTATTTTAGGTTTATGTTTTTACTTTAGTTTAGGGTTTAGGTTTTATTTTTTATATATTTTTTGGTTTTACTTATAGGTTTATTTATTAAGTTTAGGTTTTTATTTAGTTTTTATTTTATTTAGGTTTTTGTGCCACCATCCTTCAAGATCTTTGATGATTCCCATGATAACACATTGCACACTTTAGAGCCGCCTTTTGCAACCGGTGCTAGCAACGACTCCTCTGCATTTTGTTAGTAGTCCGTCGTGTGTTGCATTTGATTGGTATGCCAAACTGAAGGATGACTTTTGAGTTGGAGCACCTCTTCATCAAGAGGTTTCGGAACTGAGAGGTGACTATAGGTGACATCGATGTAGAGAAGCAGAAACTCAATGAGTTCTTGTTGATTATATTTTTAGGTGCGCAACTTCAGCATGAAATGTGAACCACAGCTATTTGAACAGCATGCCATTGAGATTCTTCTCAAGAATATCCATGGCCAAGTCACCTTCATGCCTAAGGACTTTACCATCAAAATATTTGAGAAATTATTCAACAAGGCAGTTAGCCTATAAGAGAAAGCCAAACCTTTCCCGACCAATCATCTAGCCCAAGCCGCAAGGTGTTTGAGAAGAGGCTAGGACAATGTGTCAATGGACGAGGGAAGCAACCGCCGTGAGTTTAGTATGAGACTATGAGCTCATCTATTCCCTCTTTCACCACCTACCATCATACTCACCAGCCCACCACAACTACCATTTCCACCACCTCAGTAGCTTACCTAACAGCGGTATTAATATCAATCACCAGGTAGCTACTTTCCACCTACTCTTATCGATAGATTGAACAAGCCATATTCTAGGATAATGTTTAAGAATCTCGTAAAGAAACTTTACTTTCATTTACCAAGGCCTAAGAGGTCGGAGGAAGTGGGCAAGAGTGATGATTCTAGCTATTGCGCCTACCTCCACATGTTAGGCCATATCTTAGAGGATTGTATCACTTTTAAGGACTAGCTTGAGCGTTGCTACAATTTGAGAGCCATAGTTATCCCTAAAGAATACTTATTAAAACAACCATCCAGTTAGAGTAATCCTGGGGATACTTGCATCCTCTTAAGACCAAAGAAGGTTAGTATATCTCCTATCCCAAACCTCTAAGATTATTTCTAAGATCAAGAAGCTTTCCTTGGTGCTTAAGTAGCTCAAACCTCCAACACCAAGGAAGTTTTGCTAGTTGCAAAGGATAACTCGGAAGGTGATAGTCAGAGCGGCAGAGCCTCACCATACTTGCCCGTGATAGTCCAATAATGCCATCCAAGTCCGATTCCCTCCACGCTATAACTACAACCTCTTCTACTAGCTCCTCTTCTATTGATAGAAGCATTGTATTTGTTGATAAGGGCACTGAATCCTTTACTCCGCTTACTTTAATTGATTTCCATCATGTATCTCCACCCAAAAAGAAATTAATGAAGAAATTCGATTATACATATATATTGTTTATTTTTTGATGCTTGATTTTATTCCTATTGAAAGCTCTCCACTCTAAATAAAAAATAATCTAGTAGTTCTAATCATTTCCTTTCCTTTAGATTAGACTATCCTTCTCAATCAATCGTTCACCTCTTAAGATTGACTTGGAGAACTAAGGATCCAATAGGAGAAGCGTAGGTATGCCTCTGAAGGTAGAACTTTCCACAAGCTCATCATTCCAAGAAGTCACTGAAGTCATCCTATCAATGGCAAAGTTCTACCGCCTAGGGTAGCACATCAGAATAAAGGTAAGCAAGTCATTGGTTTCAATGAGCAGATAACCCCATCATAAGATGCTCCACCCATAGATATGCTTGTGGAGGACCAAGCTAGAGTTGATTATAATGTCCTAGCTCACCTTAGAAAGTTTCTAGCTAAGTTAAGCATATGATGCCCTTGTCTTATCCAAAGAGATGAGGGAATCACTAATCAAGGCCTTACTTGATCTAGAGATATGTTTAGCTCAGCTGACCGCTACTAAAGGGGAGGCATGTCACTCGAAGGACATCTTAAGAGTTATATTCAGTGATGAAGACTTACTCCTAAGGATGACCGAGCACAACCGCCTCATTAAATTATAGTGAATGTTGGTAGATATAGGTTATCTCGAGTTCTGGTTCACCCAGGTGTATCAATCAACATTATGAGTTTAAGAACCCTTGCCTACTTGAGTATCGACATCCCCCAAACTCCAAAAGAAAGGTTAATGTTGACAGATTCAATGAACAAGTGAGAGGGCCTTGTGGTGTTTATTTTGGATTTATTTGTGGCGTGGGGGGGGTACTTTTTAAGGTGATTGGGTACAACATTAAGGTTTAATGTACTATCTCGAAAGATAGAGACATCACCCTACAATGGACCTAATCACGTAATAAAGCTTCTTAAGGCATGATGGGTCAATGAATGTATGAAAGATTTTTACCCTACTTTACATGGATGAATAAAGTAGGGTTTATATTAAACCAGGTTCTTAAGTTCCCTATGGAGGCAAGCCTCCATAATTAATTACATTTTAGGAAATGAAACTTCATAAGAATACTCCCGATTAAAGAAGATAACTATCATCTCCAAAGAATTCAAGGTTAGACTATCAAAAGATTGGTTGTATGTGGAAGATCAATTGGGAAAGTTGAACGAGAAGACTTATTTTTGGAATCCAAATGAAATAAGTAGGAAATTCTCATGATACTAGGAAGCCTAGTGAGCAATCCAATCTATCCTATGATTGGGCTTTATAATTTTGAAGTTGAGGAGATTTATATGTTTTGAGTTGAAATTTAATTAGATTATAAGTGCTTATAATGCACCAACACAAGGTTGTGGGAATGAGGTGGGGATTTATGCAGGATTTATGCTTGTAGGATGGAAATAGCTACCTTGGATCCTAAATCTAGGAGCTTTAGTATGAGCTAAAACAAGGCCTATATCTAAGTGAAAGGTGGACATAAGGGTTTACCTCCAAGAGAGAATAAATTGTCCTTTCTAGACTTATAATGGCGGGCCACTAACTTCTCATATGATTTTAAAATAATGTAGTCTGATCTTGTGAATTCCAAGATAGCTAGGGTAGTTATTTAATTAGAAAGAGACTAAAATCCTAAACACACTCCCTAAGAGACTAGAGCATGAGTGGTATGAGCATATGACTTAATATATAAATGAAAAATCTTTTTAAATTTTATTTCATTTTAAACAAATCATTTTGACAGAGGCTTTAAGATTTCTTATGCCTAAATGCATGATGAAATAGGTTAGGGTCAAATCAACTAGAAGAAGGTGTTCTTCACCACAAGGGACACCCTCATAGGTCAAGCATTCCTTTATCATGCAAGGATGGATATCCTTCATGTTCAACAGAAAAAGATTATACATGCATGATGTGAAACATACAGCCATACAGTTAAGGGGTTGCTAAATATTTTAATTATCTTATTTATATCTTAGGGTTTATGATGAGGTTATGAGTTATTTAAAATTTAGTTATGAGTGATTAGTTGGATAGAAAAGTTATTTTTATCCTATGAGCTAAATCGTATCCAAGCCACACATTAAATCATAAATCATTTAAGAAACTATAAAAAGCATACCGTCCTAATGCACAATGTAAACATAACATCAAATAATTATATAAAATATCATAAAAGAATAAAAGGTCGGTGCTGTCGGGACCACCATATAACCTGAAGGGAGAAAAGATGGTTATCCGAGCTCTACCCTTATACAATCTCGAACATGAAAGAATAATTATAATTGGATTAAATGCTCTGGGGGTCTTCTTTCCTCATATCTCCATTTCTGATTTGATTCCTTCTTTTATTTGGATGTTGCTTGCTTCAAAGGCATCACAGGGCACCCTATGACAAAGCCTTCGCCACCGCTCATCCTAATCCCCATAGCACTAATCCTAATTCTTATTGCAAAAAATATAGTCATGTGGGAAAACTAAATCTAATTGCACCTGCAAATTAGAGTTTAAATATACATATAATCCCAAGTAGTTGTATTTATAATTTGGACTTAGCACCTACACATGGGTAACTAAGCCCACCTATACTAACTTGGATTATGCTTAAGGTTTTAAGCAACAAAAAAGAGCATTCACATTTATTTTTAAGCATCCCTTAAGCATAATACCCTATAGAAAAACATGATTAAGTTAATATTGACCAATCATCCCTCAAGCATGCACTCTAACATCCAATCTGAAATAATACTTCATAAAACAAAATATACATCGCATCATACGCCATCCTAACTTAGAGCTAGAAGGATTAAGGCTTGTGTGGTATGTCTTGCTAAGCATTAATGTTACATTTTCTAAGTGTAGAAGGATTCAATTTAACATGAAAGGTTGATTTCACTTAAAGTAGTTTAATTGATTTGTGAATTTTAATTTGTGTTTTCTTTTATTTCATTTGATTACACTTAGCAACTAAGTGTTATAAAGAGAGAAAAAGAGGATTTCCCTCTTTCATCCATACCTTAAGTCGCTTAATAAAGTATATTAATTTGATTTAGTTCTCTTTAGTGAATGGCTTATTAAATGATTTAATTAATCCTAAGTTTAGGATCACTTTAAATAGTCCTATTAAAAATGAAACTCATCTTAAGATTAATTTAATTGAATTACTACCACATGACATATATTAAGTCATTCCTTTTCATCACATGTAACATGCATATGATTTAATCCTAAGTGTATATATACATGAAACATATTTTAGCACACTTAAATGATGAATGTATGTGAATGTTTAGAATTTATATTTTATTTGATTGAATAATTTAAACATATTAACTTAAAACTTTATCCAAATTTTTAAACAAAAAGGACATAAGAGTAAAATTAAATAGACATGTGCTATTGTTATCAGGGAAGTGAGGTAATCAAATGACCTCATTGGATCTAGCTAAAGCATCGTATTCTTGGGATGTCAAGACTATATACCCATTTGCATTCAAACATATGTAAATTCATATACATGAACATAGGAAAAGCTCCAAATCATATGTCTAATTAATTCAACCATTTAGTCAATTATGAATGCATGCAATTTCAATGTAAAATGTGATTTTCATTCACTAATCACATATACATATACATATACATGTACAAAGATATAGATAAGTACATATCATTATTAAACCAAGGAGGTGAGGTAATCAAGTGACCTCGTTGGGGCTACCTCATATTCCCTGGATGTCAAGATTATATACTTGCTTTTCGTGGACACACATGGATGTATACATAAATAAGGGAAATAAAATCATGCAAAGATTGTTTATTTTTTGATTGAATCATTTATATATATGAATTAAAGCTCTATCCAAATTCTAATGTTGAAATACATAAGATTGAAATCAAATGGGTACGTGCTCTTGTTGAACCATGGAAATGAGGTAATCAAATGGCCTCCTTGGGACTAGCTAAAGCCTCATGTTCCCGAGATGTTCAAATTATATACCCATTACCATTCAATCTTATATAAATCAACACGTGAATAGACGAAAGAGAACTCAACATTCATACACTTAAGCTATAAGCACATGCTTTTCTTATGCATTTATAATCATCATCATAACACATATTATTATTAATTTATAAGCTTTCAAAAAATACATTTGGATTTAGTAGTGACATATATTAAATTAAATCAACACATGCAAGCTTACATAAAGGAAATCTATTTTATTTTACTTGATTTTGAAAGATGGATGCATGAATTCAAATGACATACCAAATTTAACTTGATTGGAAAGAGGACAATCAAATATAAGCATGTGATTCATTCAACCAAACTAGTTCTTAAGGATAATCAAATAAAATAAGATTATTTAAAGCAAAGCAAAGTTTCTTTATTAATTAAGTTTTGAATTCGATTTGATTTAAAGAGGAGAAGAGAAATCATCACATATTATTTTAAACCCATTTCCACAATAGTTATTTAATTTAATTTAAAGAAATGTAATTAAGTTGATTTTATGGGTTAATTAAGTTGAACCCTTAATTTGATGAATTAATTACCTATGTCACCTTAAAGTAATTAACTAAATAATTATGAGCCAACATGATATGCATGGAAAATAAACTTGCAATGATCCTAGGAAATAAAAGGGGCCTAATGCAATTGGCTTATGATTAATAGTTAATTAGATTAAGGGATTTAATTAATTACTTTTATGGTTTTCCCACACATATGGACTAACCATAATTTCATTAAACTCCTTTAGGTTATTAAACACCAAAAGATCTAACCCATGATTTAATTAATTAAGGTTTTATGTGATTATGATTTCAATTTGATTAAGTGATTTAATTAATAATTAAATCTTAATTAGTTTCATTTTTATAAACGGGTGAAATGAACTTACAGAAAGGGGTCCAGACCCTATTCCTTAGTTCACTTAAAGTTGAACAATGATTAATAAACTTAATTAACCAATTTGCTACAATTCATGAGATTAATTAATCATTAATTAATTTAAAAGAGTAGTTAAGGTTTAATTAGTCAAATTTTCTAATTAATTGAGTAATAAATCCCAAGAAAATCAAGGGAGGTAGAGGTCATCCCATTAAATTATCCCACAAAATTTGGTATTAATTACTTAAGTAATAAAACTAATAAATTTTGTAATTAAACCTTAATAAAATTTTAATTACTATACAATATTAGTTAAGATTATTTTAATTAATTCTCCTCTAAAATACCTTTAAAATATGTATTTATTTACATTTTTTATTTCTCTATGATTTTTTATTATTTTTAGAAGTTTCAGCCATTAAAATGATTAATTAAGCCTAATTAAAGCCTAATCCCACGCAATGATGGGTGCACTTTCCACATGGCACCGTAGGATTGGCTACTTAAAACTTATCTAACACATTGCTGATGTGGCAGTGGTGGATGCACTTTCTTGTCTGCCATCTAATCTAAGGTCTGATGGTTACAATTCATCCCACAGCTTAATAAGGTTAAATTAGATCAATCTAGCGGATCTAATCACGACCATCTATTCCGATCAAGCAGAACAGACAGTGCATGATTTAACGTCACATGAGTGAGGGAGAATGGAGTTCGTTCACCATTGTTCACTTGATCCAAACTTACCTGGCTGGATCAACTCAAAAGATCCCACACCTTCACAACATCGATGGAGGGATCCTCAAGATCACATGAGATGCAAGTTTTCTTTAAAAGCTCCAACCCATTTTTTCCTAAGGATCATTTTGGAAACAAACCTCACAGAGCTCAAAATGTGCTCAAAAGATTGTGGAAGCTTCATCTAGTTGAGATGAAGCCCTATTGACCAGCAATTGGATTAATTCCTTGATGTTTGCTCGGAAGGCCATGAATTGATGATTTGGAGCTTGGCTTTGATCAAAGTCCCACCTTCAGTGCTCGGGAAGCTTGGGAGATGATTTTGTTCCTGCTGGACAAGGCCTAGGGAAGGTTTGTGCAAAGTTAATTTGAGTTTGATGGATAAATGGGGAAGTTAGGTTAGAAATGGGAGTGTTTCATTTTGGGAAGGATGGGAATTGCATTTTTTTGATCAACGAATGAGCTTGGGAGCTTAAAGAATGGCTCTAGCTAGTATGGCTAGAGCTATGAATGATGTGTGTTTGAGTGGAAATAAGGGGGTTTGTACCCCCATTATGTTGATCGGATGGTGGGTTCAGGTTTGGCTTCTAGTGGCCATCACATCTCGAGAGATGTGGGTGGCGAGGAGGAGGGTTGGCTTGGCATGGTTGGTTGTGCAAAGGAAGTGAAGTGATTTCACCTCCCATGGGTCATATTAACCACCCCTTGGGGTTGGGTGTCTTAGGTGCTTAGGTGGACCATTGGGAGAGTACCAAGTGGCCAAGGAATGGAAATGACCACTTACATGGGTGATTTGTCTCATGTGATGCCCTTGACCCAAGGGTAGAATGATTATTTGGCATTGGCATTTGATTTGGGATTTGAAAATGAGCCAAAGGTGGGTTCCCAAATTTCAAGTCAATTGGAGTTGATTTGGTTAGGTTTGGCTCAATTTGACTCATTTAAGTCAAATTGGGTTAGGTTGGTCAAGTTTACCAATTGGTCAAATTAGGTCAAACCAAAGGTTGGGTCAAGTTCATATGATCATTTGGGATATTTTGGTTCAATTGGTTTGGTTTAGTTTGGCTTAGATTTGATTCTGGCTCATTTGAATTCATTTGGGTCAAATGGGTTAAGTTGACCAATTTGACAAAATTGGCCAAATTGGCTTGGGTTGGTGTTGCTTTGGGTTTATTTGACAAATTGATGATGATTGTAGGCTTTGGTTTTAATTAATTTGGATTTGGTTTTGCTTGGCCAACTTGAACCTTTAGGTCAATTTAAGTAGGTCAATTTGGTTCAATTGGGTCCAATCATGGCTTTGGTCAAGTTCAACAATCAATTTGGAATAAACTTGAATCATTGGTTGCAATCAATTTGGTTTATATTTTGATTTGACCCAATTTGATCATTTAGGTTAATTTGGGTCAACTTCGGTCAAGAGGGCCAATTGGGTTTGGTTTGACTCAATTGAAGGTCAAGTCATATTCAAATATTGATTTTTTTTTTGGTATGAATCATTGGTTTCAAGGGATTTGGCTTAGGTTTCAATTTGGCTAGTTTGGGTTCATATGGGATAAGGGGTTGGTCAAATGACCAAGTTGACTTTGACCAAATTTGGACAATTAATCAACTTAGGTGATCAATAATCATGATGGGAGGTTTTTATGGGCTTGGTTCAATCCAATTTGTGTAGGATGAAAACTTGGGTCAAATAGGTCAAATTGCCCACATTGGGTCAAGTGGACTAATTGGGTTGAGTTTGATTTAGTTGAGTTTATATATGGATTTGGGATTGATATATAAATTCAATTGCAATTGACTTGGGTTCAAATGGGTTTTGGTTCATTTGAACATTTCAAGTCAAAAGGGTTAAGTTGGGTTTGACTTGGGTAGATTTTGGTTTGGCTTGATGATTGTAGATTTCATTTATATTTGTGAATATGATTGATGGTATGATTGATTCATGAGAAAATAAATTGAATTTGGGATTTGGAATGAAGGAATTTGGCTAAGTCCATGGAGTTGTGTCAAGTGGCTTAAGTTTGGATTTTGATTTGGTTTGATTTAGTTTTGATGATTTAAATGTACATTTTATTTAAATTTGTAAAGTTGATTGAAAATATGATTGATTTATGAGAAAATTAATTGAGTTTGATTTGATTTGGATTAATATTTAGCTAAGTCCATGGGATAGGTCATATGGCTTAGGAACAGTTTTGATTTAATTTGATTTAGTTTGATTTAATTTTGATCATTTGAATGTAGATTTGATTTATATTTTGGAAGATGGTTGAAGATATAAATTGATTATGAGAAAATCAATTGATTTTGGATTGATTTGAATTAAGATTTGGCTAAGTCCATGGGATAGGTCATATGGCTTAGGAAGGGTTTCAAGTTTGGATTTAATCATGGGCTTCAATCATTTGGTTTTGAAATTGGGGCTTGGATTTGGATTTGAATTTGATGTTTAAATTGAACTTGAGGTTTGGTTTGAGAAGGTGAATATGGATTGGATTTGGGTTGTAGGGTAGGTGGATTATCATAATCCCTAAGGCATAACATAATCCTATGGTTAACCCTTCTAAGTCTTTAGGCTTAGGTTAAGTGTTTACCTAATTGTTAGAAGTGTCTTATGATTAGGGAAGTCTTAGTGTCTAGAAGACTCCTAAGTCTAAGATGGGAAGATTGAATCTGCACTTCAAAAGTGAGGTCAACAGGCCTTAGGCTCCATAGTGTTGCCCTTGGATATAGATGATTGGAAGACTGAAGCCAAGTTTCACATTATAGACTCGGATACATCTTTCAATACTTTGCTTGGGAAACCATGGATACATGAGAACAACATAGTTCCATCCTCTACATCAATGTATGAAGTTTGTGAGAGGTGGGATCATTCTTGTGTCAAAGGAGATCTCAAGCCATTTTAGTTCATGAGGTTGCATATGCGATGCTTACTTCTCCCTCAAAATCAACAAGTCTATTCTCATAAACTTGGCCAAAGTTTAAAAATAAAAGAAAAAAATAGAAAAAAGGAAAGATAAAAGAAAAAAAAAGAAAGAAAGAAAATGAAAAAGAAAATAAAAGGGAGCAAAAATAGACATGGAGGAGGAAGTTGAGCCTGACATTAAATTACACCCGTAGTTCATTACTCCATTCGAACATATGGATAGGATGACCTGACCTCCACCAAGTAGAGGAAGAGGCTAGTTCAGAGGCAGTCCCAGGGGTGAAAAACCTCTTTAAAAGCCACCTAATAGAAGATCTATCCCAGCTACCAAGAGTACACCTCCTATTCATATAGACTTTGAATCTAGTTCATAGGATGAGTCTTATATGGTTTGCACCACCACTCTTCTCAGTAGATTCCCTTAGAGGTGACACTTGAGCTGATATGATGAAGTCGGGCTCCAAAGCAAAGCATAAGTGTATCCAAGTCTATATGTGAAACAGTTAGGCATCAGTTGGGAACCTTAGCTCTAACCCACTTTCCTCTCAAAAAGCTAAGGGTTTGGTAGTTAAGGAAGCCCCTAAGTCATCCACAGGTGTGAAGACTCAGAGGTTCTTTAGGAGCATCATCCTCAAGTCAAGAAGTTGATGTAGAACTTGAGTATGATTTATATAAAGATTTAATAGAATTACCTTTTGATTGGTACTTATCTTGTGTTCATAATTTAGAAAGGGTTAATCCCACATACTTGGTCAAAGCATAGGTTAGAATACTTCAAAAGAATATGGAAGAACAAATGCAAAAGCTCTCCATCAAGACTGGGACTAGGATTCGATACAGTGGGTCCAGTCAATGATGACGATTACTGTTTAGTCATCTCCAATCATTTAGAATCTGATAGGTTCTTTTCAATCACATTAACTAATATGAGGAGCTGTGCTTAGAAACTTTAGATGATCTAGATGATTTTGAAGTCAAAGATACATTGCTAGAGTTTAAAGATGAGATCAAGTAAACCATCAGCAAGTTCAAGGAAATCAACTTAAGAACTGAAGAAGATCCATGCCCGACATACATCAGTTCTTTATTGAATGAAATTGAAACCAATGACTTAGTTATGCTATTGATTGAGTTTAAGGACTACTTTACATGGAGATATGAAGAGATGCTTGGATTGGCTCTTGATGTAGCAATCCATTAATTAGCAAAAGAGCCTACTGCTAACCCTATCAAGCAAGCTCCTAGATGCATGTGATTAGACATAGAATAATAGGTCATTTATGAAGTCAAGAAATTGATCAATGTTGGCTTCATCTCGTAAGAAAGATACCCTACATGATTAGCAAAAGTTAAGAAAAGAATGGCCAAATTCACATATGCTTATTTTATGGATTTATATAAGGCATGTCCAAAAGATGAATTTTCACTACTAATTCTAGAGCTGATGGTGGACATTGCCTCATCATATGCAGTTTTCTCTTTCGTGGATGGCTTATCTGGATATAACTAAATAAAGAAGACCACTGAAGATGAAAGAAACACTACTTTTAGAACCCATGATCAAAATCTATTATTATAAGGTCATGCCTTTTAGCCTTAAAATTTCCGTGCTACATACCAACGGGCTATGACTCAAATCTTCGATGAACTCATTCATCATCAGGTCAGTGTTATGTCGATGATATCTTGATCAAAAGTAGAGAAAAGAAAGACCATCTCTTTTACTTGAGAGTAGTTTTGAACAGTATAATTTAACCTCAAAATGAATCCCCTAAAGTGTGCATTTGGTAGCTTTAGGAAATTCCTTGGGTTTGTTGTCCAACACCATGGAATTGAAATGATCGAGAAGATTAAAGGCGATATTAGAAATGCCACCCCTAAAAGTTTAACTCAACTAAGATCATTCCTTGGGCAATTGGCATATCTAAGATGCTTTATATCCAACCTTTCGAGAAGATGTCAGTCATTCTTAGCACTTGTCAGAAAGGATGACAAGTTCAAGTGGGATGACAAGTGTAAGAATGCCTTCAATGACATCAAGCATTACGTGATGATGCCTCCGGTTCTAGCAGCCCCTATCACAGGCAAGCCGATCATACTTTAGATTGCTGCATTAGATGACTATCTTGGTCCTTTTTTGGCCCAAGCCAATGATGAAGGGAAGGAAAACACACTCTACTACCTCAGCCATCATCTAATCCCTAGATGCTAATTATCCACTCATTGAGAAGCATTGCCTAGCATTAATCTTTGCATCCCAAAAACTACATCACTACATGCTTCCTCATAAGGTTAACTTAATCTCTAGGATCAATCCACTATATTATCTTATTACACGGCTGATGTATCCAAATAGTTGGCACGACGGTCCATGATCCTCTTGTAATTTGACATTACCTTTGTAGTTCTCCAAGTGGTGAAAGGGAAAATGTTAGTAGATTTCTTAGCAGCACATCCACTTCATGTTGTCTCTCCACTTTGTGATGATTTTCCTAATGAAAAAAATCATGAACTTAGGGGATACTAGTATTCATGGCATGGGGATGTACTTTGATGGTGTGGCTTCCTCTCAAAGTGGAGAAGAACACAATCTACCATTCTAAGAAAGGAGGAAGGAATATATCTCTTAACTCTATGTAATCTTATGAGATTCTCATATCATCTATCCAATGCACCAACAGCCAAATATGAGGCTCTTATTGCCCGGTCAGAGTTATTACTCTAAGCATCCATAACATATCTTTGAGGATTATGAGCTAGTTATCATCAAATTGAGTCCTATAAAGTTATAAAGCCCAAGATCCATCATTATAATAAGTACACCATGGATTTATTGACCCAAGTCCTAGAGGTTACCATTTATAAGATTCCTCAAGGAGAGAACACCATAGTGTATGCTTTAGCCATGCTTGCTAAGGAGTTGGCATGTCGTAGTTTTAATAAAGTCTTATCCATTATTGATATTGAACTCATCAAAAAGTACTCTCTTGAAGGGGAGGTTGCCATTGCCAAGAAGGATGAGGTGTTAGATTGGAGGCAACCATTCATAGATTACTTAAATAAAGGCAAATTTCCATAAGAAGTCCCGCCCATTAGATGAAAGAGCACTTTCATGCTCTTATGGATGGTGTCTTGTACCGACAATCTTTCGATCATATGTGGTTACATTATTTAGACTAGCACGAGGCCCGTAAGATCATGACTAAGGTACACTTAGAATTATGTGGAGCCAACCAATCTAATCTGAAGATGAAAACCAAGATCAATAGACTAGGATACTATTGGCCATTGATGATCAAAGATTGCATGGATATGGCTAGGCGATGCTACCAATGTAAAATACACGGTGTGGTCCTACACCAACCACCCAACATTTTATAACATACTTTGGCCTCATGGCCATTCGAGTGTTGGGGTACCAACATAGTGGGTACAACTAATTCTTCTTCTTCCAAGGGTAATCAATTCATCTTAGCTGCTACTGAGTAGTTTTCCAAATGGAAAAAGGCAATTTTTCTCAAAGAGATCATAGCTCAGCATGTGCTCCAGGTTTTTAGGATCATATCGTATATAGGTTTAGAGTTCCTCAATGAATTATATCTGATAATGGTACTACATTCAAGAGCATCGAGATCAATAACTTTGCCCAAAGACACAATAACTTTGCCCAACATTAATAACTTTGCCTCAATGAATTATATTCTACCATCAACTACCCAAGGGTAAACAGCTTAGCAGAAGCCTTCAATAAAACTCTCATCCAAATACTAAAGAAGACACTCAACAATAACAAGTGATAGTGGTATGAGCAATTAGTTGAAGCCTTCTGGGCCTAATGTACCATATATAGAACTCCAACTCAGTCTACTCCTTTTTTCTTAGTGTATGGGTCCGAAGCTATTCTACCATTAAAAGTCCAACTCCCATCACTAATAATAGCTATGCATAACAAGATCATAATAAAGTAGAATGCCAAGTTGCGATTAGAAGAACTTTAAGGTTTGTAGAAGAGATGGCTGCGAGCATGCCAAAACCTTGAGTTATACAAAGCTAAAATGATTTAAGCTCATAATAAATTGCTCTGTCCTAAAGCTTTTAAGGTAGGAGAGCCTATTTTAGTTCTAAGGAGACCGATTGTTGTCCATCATAAGATGGGAGGCAAGTTTGAACCCACTTGGGAACGCCTTTTTGCCATAGAGAAGGCCTACTAGGGAGGATCTTATCAACTTATTAATCATAATGGAGAGTTCCCAATGTTTCAAATCAATGAGCTCTACTTAAAGAAATATTATAAATCATGTTTGAAAATAATTACCATCAATGAAAGTTCCATTTTGAATTCAATCTCTTCCATGTTGAAAGTATTCTTGTTTGGGAATCTATCACGATGTGTTTAGGGTAAATGTAAGAACTTGAGCAGCATCCTATCCTTCATCGACACAACACAAACATAAACTACACACAAATATATAAAATAAACACATATCTTTTATCTCGGGCTACTCTCAGTTGAGATAACGCGCCCAAGGGTACTCACACAATAGTAGCTCTAGGTCGGGCTAACGTGCTACCCTACTAGCGTGTCACCCCAATGGTGTTCTTGCTATCAAGGATTTAAGTCTACTAAGTTTTCCTTCCTTACATGGCCATGGCAGACGCACCTTTCAGTTTGGTAGACTTAATGCGCGGTGTAAGCTACCTCATGTTGGCTTCATTTTAGAGGATGTGAGTCTACTATGCTTTCTTCTTAGATTAGCTTTCGTGCACTGACTGGGTCTAGTATATTTTAGATTTAGGATAAGTCCCCTAGCTCCTTCTTCCCTCCCGACCAAGCCCCGTCCATCCTTCCTGGGGCTCCTTGCTTACCAAGAGTAAGCCTACATGCTTTCTTTCTAGATTGATAGTTACACACCAACGGGCACCTAGGTTGGTTGGTTCTCACTATGCTAATGGACACACCACTCATGCTGATAGATACACCTTAGGTTGGTTGGTTCTCACACCTTAGGATACACCATTCATGATAGATGTAAGTCTACTACACTTTCTCCTTGTGTTGTCCACCGTACACCTATAAGCTCTCTTTTTTAAGGCTCAATATAATGCCCCTAGCAGCACCTCCCCTATGGGCATTATGTTTAGATCACATCCTTTGCGACCCCATTTAGAAACTTCCTAGGTTACTATGAGATTGGACAGTTCCCTTTTCCTAGTAAACACTCCTTTGATTGGAGAATCCATCTTGTGGATGTGCATTTTCCTCACAAGTAAGTCGAGATAGTAGTATAGTTCTTAGGTCCCTCACGGTCCAAGAAAATATATATATATATATATATATATATATATATATATATATATATATATATATATATATATATATATATATATATATATATATATATATATATATATATATATATATATATATATATATATATATGCACTTATGGATTAGGAGGACACCCCTAATGGTACCTTTTCCTAAGCAGGCATCCTATCTTTAGGGCAGTGTCAACAAAACTCCTTATAAGAATTGTGTGAGTACTCTTGAGTTGATTTAAGTCCTCAGTGACATTCATTCAATAGTCTCCCTAAGTCAGGTTTGATTTGTTGTGCTACCAACAGGTCACCCCAGCGGTTGTTCCCTACTTTAGAAGATATAAATCTGCTATGCCTTCTTCCTAGCATAGTCATTGCACACTGAAAGGCAACCCCTTAGGTTGGGTAGCTCTACCCCATAGCCAATAGACTATCCATTTGGATTTGTAAATTTGAGATAGGACAAGTCTGATATAGCCCCTTCTCAGTGGGTCCATCGCACACCGACATGGTCCATAAATTAAATCTATCAAATTTGATTAAGCTCACATCCCCAAAGAACATGCCCTCAATTGAAACTAAACCAAACAAACCATATCAAATCACATGAAACAAAAATAAAATTAACCCTACTACTTTTGAGTTGACATAAGTCCCTAGACTCACTTAGTAGTCGCTCTAAGTCAGGTTGATTTGTTGTGCATCCAATGGGACACCCCAACCGCTATTACTGGCTTTAAAAGATTTAAGTCTACTACGCCTTTTCCTAGCACAACCAATGTACACTGAAAGGAAACCACTTAGGTTGGCTAGCTTTACCCCAGGGTAGACTATCCCTTTGGATTTGTAAACTAGGTAGGTTGATATAGCCCTTTCTCAGTGGGTCCATCATACACTGACAAGGTCCATCAATTAACTTCATTAAATTAAACCCTATATGATTTTCCCAATGGAGTTAAATCACACCCTTCTCCCTAGTGGAGCCCCAAATCATATATAAATAAGTCAAGCAAAGAAATCAAATTCAAAACCAACCTCTCTAGTGGAGCCAAATTAAACCAAGTCCCCCCAGTAGAGTCTAAATCAAAGAAATCTAACCAAACTCTTATTCTAGAGTATACATCCTCAAACAAATCTATCAAATCAAACTCAAATCCCAATCCCAAATGGATAGCCTGAACCTGCTTTCCTAGTGGAAGGTTCATATACCTGATCCCCAGCAGGCTCGAGCCATATCTCTAGCAGATATGCCTCCACATCAATTAAAATAAAATAAATTAAAGTTGATTCGATCTTAATCTTTGGTGGATTATATATTTTTATACCTAGCGGATCTTCTTTCCACAAATCATATAATCAAATCAAATTCAAACCTTATCCCTAGCAAATTTTCTTCTTCTATGCCCTCAACATAGACCCTTCACATGTCATGACCAATGCAAGTCTATGATGCTACATTATACTATAATATATGGTATTATAATATGATTTAGGGTTAGGGTTTAAGGTATTCAAGTCTCTAATAGTCAAGTGAAAGTCTCTTGAAGACATTTTCTTTCACTACCATAACTATTTTAGGATTAGATCATTCTTTAGATCTACTCCTAATGACATCTTCAATGAAGGTTTAGGGTTTAAGGAGAGTTTAGGATTTATGGTTTTTAACATTTAGAGTTTGGGTTTGGTTAGTTATAGGTTTTGTTTTAGGGTTTAGGGTTTAGGGTTTGCAATTTTATGGTTTAGGGTTTAGGTTTTAGGGTTTATGGTTTTTAAGGTTTAGGGTTTATGGTTTTTAAGGTTTAGGGTTTAGGGTTTACAATTTAGGTTTTAGGTTTATGTTTTAGTTTAGGGTTTAGGGTTTTTTTAAGCTTAGAATAAATACATATTCAACATTTATACTTTTTAATTTCATCAACCAAGTAACACACCAAAACTTTTAAGACATAAGCGATGACATAGATAAAAAATGAGCATGCCCAGAACCATCTCTACTTTAAAGACACAATTTCATAAGATGGATCACCGCTTCTTCAATTTCTCTAGTTTGCATTAGAACCTCCCCGGTCTTTCGAGTAATAGGATCCACCATCTTATCCCTGATATCTCCCTTCACTACCACAACAGCTATAACTTTCATCACTCCTCCCGCCTCTATAACCACCATTGCTCCAACCACCACCATCATATCCACCAGTACCTCCAAATCCCCCCACCACCACTATTAGAACTGCCACCACTGCCTTCTCCTCCACTGCCAGATTTAGACTGAGCCTAGTTGATAGTGATGTTCCTGCTGTCAAGGTTTTGCACATTTTTAGGGTTTAGGGTTAGTAGAGGATTTAGGGTTAGTTTAGGATTTAGGTTTTGGGGTTTAGGGTTTAGGGTTGTAAGTTTTAGGGATAAGGGTTTATTATTTAGGCTTGTTTTTTTGGGGTTTAGGGTTTTGTGGGTTTAGGGTTTAGGGGCAGGGCAAGTAGTTTTATTTTAGGTTTATGGTGGGTTTAGGATTTAGATTTAGAGTTTAGTGTTTTTTTTAAATTTAAATCATTAGTTTAGGTTTATTTAGTTTATTTTTTATTTATTTGGGCTTTTAATTTAGGTTTTTTTAAAATTTATATTTAGTTATTTATTTTAGGTTTTATTTTAGTTTATTTTAGTGTATTTTTTAGAGTTTATAATTATTATAATTTTAGGTTTATGTTTTATTTTTTATTTTAAGTTTAGCTTTAAGTTTTATTTTATTTTTAGGTTTTATTTTAGGTTTACTTTTAGGTAATTTTTTTTAGTTTATGTTTAGGTTTATTTTGGATTATATTATTTATTTAGTTTAGTTTAGTTTATTTAGGTTTAGGTTTTATTTATTTTAGTATAGTTTAGTTTAGGTTTAGGTTTAGGTTTATTTTTTGTTTATTTTATTTAGGATTTTTTTTAGTTTAGGGTTTAGGTTTTATTTTTTATTTATTTTTAAGTTTTATTTTTAGGTTTATTTATTAAGTTTAGGTCTTTATTTAGTTTTTACTTTATTTTATTTTAGGTTTATTTTATTTTTATTTTAGGTTTATTTTATTTTATTTTATGTTTATTTTATTTTTATTTTCTTTTTAGGTTGAGGTTTAGGTTTAGGTTTTAGCTTATGTTTTTATGTTAATATATTTTTTATTTTATTTTGGTTTAGGTTTTTTTATTCATTTTATTTTTAAGTTTTATTTTGTTTAGGTTTAGCTTTTTAGCTTTTTTGGGTTTAGGGTTTAGGGTTTGTTTAGGGTTTAGGGTTTAGGGTTTGGGGTTTAGGGTTTAGGGTTTCAGGTTTATGGTTTAGGTTTTAGGTTTAGGTTTAAGTTTTAGTTTAGGGTTTGGGTTTACGGTTTTTTTTTAAGAAGGAACAGGTTCAGATTCAACATTTCTTCTTTTTGATTTCATCAACTAAGTAGCACCCTAAGTTTTCTAAGACACACATCGACATAGATCAAGAATGATCACCCATTGAGATCAAATACCAAGATAAGTAGACCCTCTCTGTAGACAATTCCATAAGATCGACGGCCATTGGTTCCCAATCAGAACCACCCCTGCCTTTCAAGTAGCAGGATCCACAATCATATCACTGACCTCTCCCTCCATCACCACCATAGCCATAACCTTCATCAATCCTCCAGCCTCCATAACCACCAGTGCTCTGACCACCACCACCATAAGATCCCCCACCACCACTATGACAACCACTGCCTCTACCTTAGCCTCCACTTCTAGATCTAGACAAAGCCTTATTGATGGTGATGTTCCTGCCATCAAGGTTATGCTCATTCATAAGGTTTAGGGTTAGTTTAGGGTTTAGGATTTAGGGTTTATTTAGAGTTTAGGGTTTGGCATTTAGGGTTTAGGGTTATAGGTTTTACTATTTATGGTTTAGGGTATTATGGTTTAGGGTTTAGGGTTGTAGGTTTAGGGTTTAGGGTTTAGGGTTTTGTGTTTAGGATTTAGTGTTTAGGGTTTTTTAATAAAATTAAGTAAAGCGAGAGGTTTAGGTTTATTTAATTTATTTAAGTACTTTTATTTATTTGAGTTTATTTATTTTTTATTTTTATTTAGGTTTATTTTTTTTATTTAGTTTAGTTTATTTACTTTAGGTTTATTATATTTTTTTTTATTTTAGGTTTAGTTTTTTTTAGTTTAGGTTTTTATTTTTTACTTATTTTAGGATTTATTTTAGGTTTATTTTTTAGATTTTTATTTAGTTTTATTTTATTTTATTTTGGGTTTATTTTATTTTATTTTAAGTTTAGTTTTATTTTATTAAGTTTTATTTATTTTATTATAGTTTAGTTTTATTTTTTATTTTATTTTCTTTAGGTTTAGGCTTAGGTTTTAGTTTATGTTTTTATTTTATTTTTTATTTTGGTTTAGGTTTTTTATTTATTTTATTTTTAGGTTGTATTTAATTTAGGTTTAGGATTTTAGCTTTTAGGGGAGGGTTTAGGATTAGTTGTTGGTTTAGGGTTTAGGGTTTAAGGTTTAGGGTTTAGGTTTAGGTTTTAGGGTTTAGGGTTTAAGGTTTAGGGATTTCAAAGATTAGGGTTTAGGGTTTAGGGATTTTATTATTTAGTGTTTAGGGTATAGGGTTTAGGTTTTAGGTCAAGGGTTCATGTTTTAGGGTTTTTTTTATAATAAAGATCCAATTAAGATTCAACGTTTCTTCTTTTTAATTTCATCAACCAAGTAACACACCAAGTTTTCTAAGATATAAGTGATGACATAGATGAAAAATCAGCATTCATAGA
This sequence comes from Cymbidium sinense, assembly GCA_021442155.1. NCBI lineage: Eukaryota > Viridiplantae > Streptophyta > Magnoliopsida > Asparagales > Orchidaceae > Cymbidium > Cymbidium sinense. Next base: position 46,147 of record JAKCPB010001691.1, read on the forward strand.
GTAAATCAAAAACCCTAGAAAACTAGAACCTTCTCTATTGTAAAGATGAAGTTCCATTACCAATAGATCGGATCAGCCATTCTTTAGTTTCTTCAATTCCCATCATAACCACCCCAACCTATCGAGTAGTGGGATCTGCCATCATATCCCCGATCTGTACCTCTGCCTCCACCATAACTGTAACCTCTATCGCTACTCCCGCCTCCATAACCACCACTTCTTTGACCAACACCACATATCTACCAGCACCTCCAGATCCCTCACCGCCACAATGATAACAACCTCCTTCACCTCCCTAGCCATATCTAGACTGCCTCACTGACCATGATGTTCCTACCATCAAGGTTTTGCCAATTCTTAAGGTTTAGGTTTAGGTTTAGGTTTATTAGGTTTTAGGGTTTATGCTTATTTTTTATTTTTTAGTTACTTTAGTTTTAGGTTTAGGGTTTAGGTTTAGGGTTTAGGGGTTTGGGGTTTTGGGTTTAGGGTTTTGTGTGGGTTTATGCTTTTAGGGTTTACGTTTAGGATTAGGGTTTAGGGTTTAGGGTTTTTTAGGATTTAATGTTTAGTAGGTTTAGGTTTAGGGTTAGTTTTGGGTTTTAGTTTGTTTTGATTTGGGTTTATGATTTTTTTTTGTAAATTAAGTAAACCGGTAAGTTTAGTTTTATTTAGTTAATTGTTTTTATTTTATTTTATTTTATTTTTAATTTTTATTTAATTATATCTTTTATTTTTATTTAGTTTAGGGTTTTTATTTTAGTTTACTTTTAGGTTTAGGTTTAGGTTTAACTTTACTTTTTAGTTGAGTTTTAGTTTTATTTTATTTTTAAGTTTATGTTATATTTTTTATTTTGAGGTTTAGGTTTAGAATTTTATAATATTTTTCTAGGTTTAGGTTTTAAGTTTTTATTTAAGGTCATTTTAAGTTTTGTTTAGGTTTAAGGTTTAATTTTTATAATTTTACTTTATTTAGTTGAGTTTAGTTTAGGTTTAGTTTATTTTAGGTCTGGGTTTGGTTTTATTTATTTTAGTTTAGTTCAGTTTAGCTTAGTTTATGTTTATTTAATTTTATTTATTTTATTTATATTTTAGGTTTAGGTTTTTTATAAGTTTTGGGTTTAAGATTTATTTTAATATATTTTAAGTTTTATTTTAGGTTTATTTTTAAGTTTAGGTTTTTATATTTTATTTTAGGATTAATTTTTTTTATTTTATGTTTAGTTTTTATTTTATAAAGGTATTTTATTCTTAGGATTATTTTATTTTTTTATTTTAGTTTAGATTTTTCTTTATTTTATCTTAGTTAGTTTTATTTTTTATTTTTTTTAGGTTTAAGTTGGTTTGATTTAGGTTTAGTTTAATTTTATTTTTTTAATTTATTTAGTTTATTTATTTATTTTATATTTAGGTTTTATTTTGTTTAGGTTTAGGGTTTAGGTTTGTAGGGTTTATGGTTTAGAGTTAAGGGATTTAGGTTTAGGGTTTTAGGGTTTAGGGTTTAGGGTTAGGCTTTAGGGTTTAGGGTTTAGTGTTTAGTTTATAGTTTAGGGTTTTAGGGTTTAGGGTTAGCTTAGGGTTTAGGTTGGATTTAGGGTTTAGGGCTTTAGGGTTTAGGGTTTTTTAGGTTTAAGTTTAGGTTTAGAGTTTAGGGTTAGTTTAGGTTTTAAGGTTTAGGGATTAAGGTTTAGGGATTAGGGTTAGGGTTAGGGTTTACGATTTAAGGTTTTGGTTTAAGGTTAGTTTAGTGTTTAGGGTCCAGGGTTTACAATTTTTTAGGGTAGGGTTGTATTTTAGGATTTAGGGTTAGTTTTAGTGTTAATGGTTTAGGGTTTAGGGTTTACGATTTTTAAAAAAAATTAAGTGAATAGGTATGTTTAAGTTTATTTAGTTTTTTTGTTTTTTTTATTTAGGTTTATTATTAATTTTAATTAGTTCGATTTATTTATTTTATGTTTATTTATTTTAGTTTAGGTTTTTTATTTTAATTTATTTTTTAAGTTTAGGCTTAGGTTTATGTTTATTTTTGTGTTTAGTTTTATTTTTATTTTATTTTTAGTTTTAGGATTTATTATTTATTTTGAGGTTTAGGTTTAGGTTTTTATTTTATTTTTTTAGATTTAGGTTTCATATTTTTATTTTAAGTTTATTTTTAAGTTTTATTTTAGTTTATGTTTAGGTTTATTTTTAGTTTATTTAGTTTAGGTTTTAAGTTTAGTTTATTTTAGGTTTAGGTTTATGTTTTATTTTAGGTTTTATTTTTTTTTTTAGGTTTAATTTATTTTAGCTTAGGATTACGTTTATTTTATTTTGTTTATTTTATTTTTATTTTAGGTTTAGTTTTTATTTTTAGTATAGGATTTGGGTTTTTTTAATTTGTTTTTAGGTATAGGTTTTTATTTAGTTTTTATTTTATTTTATTTTAGATTTATTTTATTTTTATTTTATATTTATATTTAATTTATTTAGGTTTTTTATTTTAAGGTTTTTTTTTATTTTAAAGTTTAGTTTAGGTTTTTTATATATTTTATTTCAATTTTGTTTTTATTTTTTATTTTATTTTATTTTATAGGTTTAGGTTTAGGTTTAAGTTTAGGTTTTAGTTTAGCTTTTTATATTATTTTTTTTATTTTATTTAGGTTTATGTTTATTTATTTATTTTATTTATAGGTTTTATTATGTTTAAGTTTAAGTTTTTAGGTTTTTAGGGTTTAGGGTTTAGGGTTTAGGGTTTAGTGTTTAGGGTTTAGGGTTTGGGATTTAGGTTTTAGGGTTTAGGGTTATAGAATTTAGGGTTTACAGTTTAGGGTTTAGGGTATAGGGTTTAGAGTTTAGGGTTTGGGGTTTAGGTTTTAGGGTTTAGGGTTGTAGATTTTAGGGTTTAGGGTTTAGGGTTTAGGGTTTATAATTTTTTTATTTGTTTTTATTTTTTTTAAATTGTTATATTATTTAAATTAAGTGAACTCATAAGTTTTTATTTATTTATTATTTATTTTATTTTATTTTATTTTTTATTTTTATTTATGTTTATTTTTTTATTTAGTTTAGTTTATTTATTTAAGATTTTTTAGGTTCAGTTTACTTTTTTTTAGTTTTATTTTTATTTTATTTTTTTAGGTTAATGTTTTATTTTTTTATTTTAGGTTTATTTATAAATTTTATTTCTTAGTTTAGGTTTAGGTTTACTTTTATTATATTTAGTTTAGGATTTAGGTTTAGTTTATTTTAGGTTTAGGTTTAGGTTTTAATTTTTTAAGTTTAGTTTATTTTAGTTTAGGTTTAAGTTTATTTTATTTTGTTTATCTTATTTATATTTAGGTTTAGTTTATATTTTTAGTTTAGGTTTTGGGTTTTATTTTTATTTATATCTAGATTTTATTTTTAGGTTTATTTTTTGGGTTTAAGTTTATTTATTTTTTATTTTGTATTATTTTAGGTTTATTTTATTTTTATTTTACCTTTAGTTTTTATTATATTTAGGTTTTTTATTCTTTGGTTTATTATATATTTTTTTAATTAAGTTAAGTTTTTATTTATTTTATTTTAGTTTTTTTATTATTTCATTTTATTTTATTTTTAGGTTTAAGTTAGGTTTTAGTTTATGTTTTTATTTTATTTTATGATTTTATTTTATTTAAATTTTAGTTTTTTAGTTTATTTTCTTTTAGGTTTCATTTACTTTAGGTTTAGATTTTTAGGTTTTTAGGGTTTAGAGTTTAGGGTTTTTAGGGTTTAGGGTTTTTTTTGGGAAACCCCATATAGGGAATTTTATTACCACAAAAAGAGGGTTACAAGGTCCTTAATAGGGGATAAACTCCAAAACTACCAAGAGCTACAATCAACCTAGAGGAAATCCCCTCAATACAACCAAAATAAAGAGAAAAAAAAAAAAGATACAAAATGATTAACATAGATAAGCCAATGAATAAATGGGCCAAAACTCTTGGGATGAGAGAAAGCATGGCACTAGAGCAAACGCAAGAAAAGGAAAATGCATGCAAAAATGTAGAAAGATAAAAATTAGAACAATTAAAGAAATACAAACAAAGTGAAAAATTAAAGCGCATAAGAAAAATTATAGAAGTGTGTGAGAGAAGGCTCAGCTCACACACTAAATTGGGCATGTAAATATGAGCATCCAAACTTGAAGGTTACAACACGAGATACCAAACCAAAAAGAGTGAAATCATCACAACCATCATCTACAAACACAGTGGGAAGATAGCGACCATTTGTTGAAAGTCTTGAGCCTTAGTAGCAAACCTAAATAATGCCATATACTATAGAAAAGTTGGACAGCGAGAATGGGAAAGGGGATCCCATGCAGGATAAATATCATCAATATAGTCACCATAGCATGAGAATCCCAACACATATGAAATGAACCATCTTTGCCAGATCCACCTTTTTAAACCATCTTTGTTTAGGGTTTAGGGTTTAGGGATTATGGTTTTAAGGTTTAGGGTTTTAAAGTTTAGAGTTTTGGGATAGGGTTTAGGGTTTAAGGTTTAGGGTTTAGAGTTTTCAGGGTTTAGGCTTTAGGGTTAGCTTTGGGTTTAGGGTTAGTTTAGGTCTAGGGTTCTTAGGGTTAAAGTCTTATGGTTTAGGGTTAATTTAGGGTTTAGGGTTTTTAGGTTTAAGATTATGCTTTAGGGTTTGGGGTTTGGTTTTAAGGTTTTTTAGGGTTTATTGTCTAAGGTTTAAGGGTTTGGGTTGTAGGTTTAGGGTTGTAGCTTTAGGGTTAGTTTTAGGGTTTAAGGTTAGAGTTTAGTGTTTTGAATTTAGGGTTTAGGGTTTAACGGTTAAGTTTTTTAAAAAAATCAAGTAAATCGTTAGATTAAGGTTTTTTTAGTTTTTATTTATTTATTTTAGTTTATTTGATTTTTTATTTTTCTTTAGGTTTAATTTTTATATTTATTTATTTTAGTTTAAGTTTTTTTAGTTTAATTTTTAGGTTTAAGTTAATGTTTATGTTTATTTTTTTGTTTAGTTTTATTTTTATTTTATTTTTTAGGTTTAGGTTTTATTTTTTATGTTTAGGTTTAAGTTTAGGTTTTTATTTTATTTTCTTAGGTTTAGGTTTTAGGTTTATTTTTAGGTTTGGTATTTTAGTTTAGGTTTAGGTTTATTTTTTGTTTATTTTATTTTATTTACTTTAGAGTTTAGGTTTAGTTTATTTTAGATTTAGGTTTAGGTTTGATTAATTTTAGTTTAGTTTATTTTAGTTTAGTTAATTTTAGTTTAGATCTACATATATCTTATTTTGTTTATTTTATTTTTATTTTAGGTTTAGTATTTATTTTTAGTTTAGGATTTGGGTTTTATTTATTATTTATTTTTAGGTTTAGGTTTTTATTTTATTTTATTTTAGGTTTATTTTATTTTTATTTTACATTTATTTTTATTTTATTTAGGTCTATATTTTTGGGTTTATTTAATTTAATAGTTTTGTTTAGGTTTTTATTTATTTTATTTTATTTTAGTTTAGTTTTTATTTATTATTTATTTTTAGGCTTAGGTTTAAGTTTAAGTTTTATTTTTTTTATTTTTTTTATTTTACTTTGCTTTATGTTCTTTACTTATTTTCTTTTTAGGTTTTATTTAGTTTAGGTTTAGGTTTTTAGGTTTTTATGGTTTAGGGTTTGGATTTAGATTTTAGGGTTTAGTGTTGTAGATTTTAGGATTTAGTGTTTAGGGTTTAAGGATTAGGGAATAGGGTTTAGGGTTTGGGGTTTAGGTTTTAGGGTTTAGGGTTGTAGATTTTAGGGTTTTGGGTTTTGGATTTTTTTAATTTATTTTATTTTTTTAAATTTATTTCTTTATTCTAAATAAAGTAAACTCGTAGGTTTAGGTTTATTTAGTTTATTTAGTTTATTTTTTATTTATTTTAATTTGATTTATTTTTTATTTGAATTTAGGTTTATTTTAATTTTTATTTGGTTTAGATTATCTATTTTAGGTTTATTTATTTTAGCTTATTTTGTAGGTTTGTGTTTTTTTTAAGTTCAATTTTATCTTTATTTTATTTTTTAGGTTTAAGTTCTATATTTTATTTTTAGGTTTAGGTTTAGACTTTTATTTTATTTTTTTATGTTTAAGTTTTGGGTTTTATTTTAGTATTATTTTTAGGTATTATTTTTAGTTTAGGGTTAGGTTTATCTTCACTTTATTTTATTTTATTTAGTTTAGGTTTAAGTTTAGTTTATTTTAGGTTTAGATTTGAGGTTTTATTTATTTTAGTTTAGTTTTCTTAGTTTAGGTTTTGGTTTATATTATTATTATTTTAGTTTAAGTTTTTTTTAGTTTAGCGTTTAGGTTTTATTTTTTTATTTATTTTTAGATTTTATTTTTAGGATTATTTTTTAGGTTTATGCTTTTATTTAGGTTTTATTTTATTTAATTTTAGATTTATTTTTATTTTAGGTTTAATTTTCATTTTTTAAATTAGTTTAGTTTAGGTTTTTATTTATTTTATTTTAGTTTAGTTTTTATTTTCAATTTTATTTTCTTTTTCGGTTTAGGTTTAGGTTTTTGGCTTTTTAGGGTTTAAGGTTTATGGTTTAGGTTTTATATTTATTTTTAGTTTTAATTCTTTAGTTTAGGTTTAGGTTTACTTTTAGTTTATTTTATTTTATTTAATTTAGGATTTTGGTCTAGTTTATTTCAGGATTATGTTTACTTTTAGTTAATTTTAAATTTATTTATTTTAGTTTAGTTTATCTTAGTTTAGGTTTAGGGTTATATTATTGTTATTTTAGGTTTATTTTTTTCAGTTTAGTGTTTAGGTCTTATTTTTTATTTTTTATTTTGGTTTATTTTTTAGGTTTAGATTTTTTTTTAGTTTTTATTTTATTTTATTTTAAGTTTATTTTTTATTTTTGGTTTAGTTTTTATTATATTTAGATTTTTTAATTTTTTTAATTTAGTTTAGGTATTTATTTATTTTATTTTAGTTTAGTTTTTATTTTATTATTTTAGTTTAGGTTTTAGTTTATGTTTTTACTTTATTTTATTTTTTTCATTTTATTTTTGATTTTGGTTTTTTTTATTAAATTTAATTATAGGTTTTATATAGTTTCTATTTAAGTTTTTAGCTTTTTAAGGTTTAGGGTTTAGGTCTTAGGTTATTATTTTAAGTTTATTTTAAGGTTTTTTTTTTAGTTTAGGTTTAGGTTTACTTTTAGTTTATTTTATTTTATTTAGTTTAAGATTTAGGTTTAGTGTATTTTAAGTTTAAGTTTAGGTTTAAATTATTTAAGTTTAGGTTTAGTTTTATTTTATCTTTATTCTAGGTTTAGTTTTTATTTTTAGTGTACTGTTTGGTTTTTTTTTAGTTTTATTTTTTAGGTTTGGCTTTTATTTAGTTTTAATTTTAGGTTAATTTTATTTTTATTTTTATTTTTAGGTTTATTTTATTTTTAATTTTAGTTTAGGTTTTTATTTATTTTATTTTAGTTTATTTTTATTTTTATATTTTATTTTTCTTTTAGGTTTAGGTTTAAGTTTTTGTTTAGGTTTTAATTTAATTTAATGTTTTCATTCTATTTATGTTTTGATTTTTCTATTTATTTTATTTTTAGGGTTTATTTACTTTAAGTTTAGGTTTTTAGGTTTTTACCATTTATGGTTTAGGGTTTAGAGTTTAGGGTTTAAGGTTTAGGGTTTTAGGGTTTAGGATTTAGGGTTAAGGTTTGGGGTTTGGGGTTTAGGGTTTCATGTTTAGGCTTCATGGTTTAGGGTTTTAAGGGTTTAGGGTTTTGGGTTAGCTTAGGGTTTAGAGTTAATTTAGAGTTTAGGGTTTAGGGTTTTTAAGGTTTTGGGTTTATGGTTTAGGGTTAATTTATGATTTAGGCTTTAGGGTTTTAGGGTTTAGGGTTTAAGGGTTAGTTTAGGGTTTAGGGTCAATTTTAGGATTTGAGGTTAAGGTTTAGGGTTTTGCATTTAGGGTCTAGGGTTTAATGCTTTCTTTTAAAATTAAGTAAGTTAGTAGGTTTAGGTTATTTTTAGTTTATTTATTTTAGTTTATTTTATTTTTTATTTTTCTTTTATTTTTAATATTTATTTATTTTAGTTTAGATTTTTTATTTTAGTTTAATTTTTAGGTTTAGGTTTTGGTTTATGTTTATATTTTAATTTAGTTTTATTTTTATTTTATTTTTTAGGTTTAGGTTTTATTCTTTTTTAGGTTTATGTTTAAGTTTATATTTTACTTTTTTAGGTTTAAGTTTTAGGTCATTATTTTAGGTTTATTTTTACGTTTTATTTTTTAGTTTAGGTTTAGGTTTAAGTTTATTTTGGGTTTATTTTATTTTTATTTACTTTAGGGTTTAGGTTTAGTTTATTTTAAGTTTAGGTTTAGGTTTTATTTATTTTAGTTTAGTTTTTTTTGTTTAGCTTTAGGTTTATTTTATTTTATTTATTTTAGGTTTAGGTTTTTTTTGTTTAAGGTTTAGGTTTCAATTTTATTTATTTTTTATTTTATTTTTTATTTATTTTATTTTATTTAGGTTTTTTATTTAGGTTTATTTTATTTTTTTTAGTTTATTATTTATTTATTTTATTTTAGTTTAGTTTTTTAATTTTATTTTATTTAATCTTTAGGTTTAGATTTATGTTTAAGTTTAGGTTTAAATTTAAGTTTTAGAGTTGGTTATTATTTTTTTTTATTTTTTTATTTTTTTTAAGTTTTAGTATTTATTTTATGTTTTCGTTTAGTTTAGGTTTAGGTTTTTAAGTTTTAGGGTTTAGGGTTTCGATTTAGGGTTTAGGGTTTAGGTTTAAGGTTCAGGGTTTTAGGGTTTGGGGTTTTAAGGTTTAGGGTTTAGGGTTTAGAATTTAGGGTTTAGTGTTTAGGCTCAAGGGTTTATGGTTTAAGGTTTGAGGTTTAGTGTTTCAGGGTTTAGTGTTTAGGGTTTAGGGTTTAGGGTCGTTTAGTGTTAGTTTTAATATTTAGTGTTTAGGGTTAGGGATTTTTTTTAAATTTTTTATTTTTTATATTTTTTAGGGTTTAGGGTTTAGGGTTTTAGGTTTAGGGTTCAAGTTTAGTTTAGGGTTTAGGGTTTTTGGTTTTTTTAATAGAGAATAAATTTAGATTCAACATTTCTTCTTTTCAATTTCATCAATCAAGTAACCCACAGTTCTTTAAGACACAAGCGACGACATAGACAAAAAATGAGTATGCATAGAGCAAATCAAAAACCCTAGATTACTAGATTTGTCTCTACTGTAAAGACACACTTCCATAAGCAGCAGATTATATCGGCCATTCTTCTATTTCTATAGTTCCCATCAGAACCACCTTGGCCTCTCGAGTAACGGGATCCACCATCATATCCCCAATTTCTCCCTCTGCCGCCACCACGGCTATAACCTCCATCGCTCCTCCCACCTCCACAACCACCACTGCTCCGATCAACCTCCATATCCACCAGCACCTCCAGATCTAGACTAAGCCTAGTTGACGGTGATGTTCTTGCCGTCAAGGTTTTGCCCATTCTTAGGGTTTAGGGTTTAGGATTTAGGGTTAGTTTTAGGATTTAGGGTTTAGGGTTTAGGGTTTAGGATTTAGGATTTAGGGTTTAGGGTTAAGGATTTAGGGTTTAGGGTTTAGAGTGAATGATTTTTTTTAATTAAGTAAACCATTAAGGTTAGGTTTATTTAGTTTATTTTTATTTATTTTAATTTATTTTATTTTTTATTTTTAATTAGTTTAGTTTATTTATTTTAGGTTTATATTTTTTAGTTCAGCTTATTAGTTTAGTTTATTTTCCTTTTTTTATTTCTAGGTTTAGGTTTATATATTTTTTTTTTTTTTTTAGGTTTAGGTTTTATAGTTTTTATTTTAGGTTTACTTTTAGTTTTATTTTTTTAGTTTAGGTTCAGGTTTACTTTTACTTTATTTAATTTTATTTAGTTAAGGATTTAGGATTAGTTTATTTTAGGTTTAGGTTTAGGTTTAGGTTTAGGTTTTACTTATTTTATTTTAGTTTATTATAGCTTAGGTTTATGTTTATTTCTTTTATTTTATTTTATTTTTATTTTTGGTTTAGTTTTTATTTTTAGTTTAGAGTTTGGGTTTTATTTTTTTATTTATTTCAAGGTTTTATGTTTAGGTTTTTATTTAGTTTTATTTTATTTTATTTTATTTTAGGTTTATTTTATTTTTATTTTTATTTATTTTTTCATTTAGATTTTTTATTCTTAGGTTTATTTTATTTTTTAGTTTAGTATAGGTTTTTATTTAATGTATTTTAGTTTATTTTTATTTCAATTTTATTATATTTTTAGGTTTAGGTTTTAATTTAGGTTTATATTTTTTTTACTTATTTTATTTTTAAGTTTTATTTAATTTACATTTAATTTTTTAGGTTTTTATAGTTTAGGGTTTTAGTGTTTAGGGTTTTAGGGTTTAGGGTTTAGGTTTAAGGTTTAGGGTTTAGGGTTTAGGGTTTAGTGTTTAGGCTTTAGGGTTTAGGGTTTTTAGGGTTTAAGCTTTAGGGTTTACATTTTAGGGTTTAGGGTTATCTTAGGGTTTAGGGTAAGATTAGGGTTTAGGATTTAAGCTTTAGGGTTTGGGATTTTTAGGGTTTAGGGTTTAGGGAGAAGAGTTTATTTAGGGTTTAAGGTTTAAGATTTTAGGGTTTAGGGTTTAGGATTAGGGTTAGGGTTTAGGGTTTCTGGTTTAGGGTTTAGGGTTTAGGGTTTATGGTTGTAGGTTCAGAGCGTTTAGGTTTAGGATTAGGTTTTTATGGTTTAGGATTTAATGTTTACAATTACCATTTTTTTTTTTTTCAAAAATTAAGTAAACCGCTAGGTTTAAGTTTATTTAGTTTATTTTATATTTTTATTTCAATTTTTTTTATTTAGTTTAATTTATTTTTTATGTTTATTTATTTTAGTTTGAGTTTTTTATTTGTTTATTTTTAAAGTTTAGGTTTAGGTTTATGTTTATTTTTAGTTTAGTTTTACTTTTATTTTATTTTTTAGGTTTAGGTTTTATTTTTTACTTTTAGGTTTAGGTTTAGGTTTTTATTTTATTTTTTAGGTTTATATCTTAAGTTTTTATTTTAGGTTTATTTTTAAGTTTTTTTTTTAGTTTAGGTTTAGGTTTATTTTTAGTTTATTTTATTTTATTTAATTTAGGGTTTAGGTTTAGTTTATTTTAGGTTTTGGTTTAGGTTTTATTTATTTTTGGTTCAAATTTATTTTATTTTATTAATTTTAGGTTTAAGTATTTTTTAGTTTAGGGTTTAGGTTTTATTATTTATTTATTTTTAGGTTTATTTTTAAGGTTTAGCTTTTTATTTAGTTTTTATTTTATTTTATTTTAAGTTTATTTCATTTTTATTTTACATTTAGGTTTGATTTTATTTTGGTTTTTTATTTTTAAGATTATTTTATTTTTTAGTTTAGTTTAGGTTTCAAATTATTTTATTTTTGTTTAGTTTATATTTTTTTATTTTACTTTTAGGTTTAGGTTTAGTTTCAAGTTTGGGGTTTTGTTTTGGTTTTAATTGTAGTTTTTATTTTATTTAGGTTTATGTTTTTTTATTTATTTTATTTTTTGGTTTTATTTTATTTAAGTTTAGGTTTTAGGTTTTTAGGGTTTAGGGTATAGGGTTTAGGGTTTAGGGTTTAGGGTTCAAGGTTGTAGGTTTAGGGTTTAGGTTTTAGGGTTTAGGGTTTAGGGTTTAGGGTTGTAGGTTTAGGTTTTAGGGTTTATGGTTTAGTTTAGGGTATTAGGCTTTAGGGTTTAGGGTTTAGTGTTTAGGATTAGTTCTAGGGTTGGGGTGTTTTTTTTAAAGTAAGTAAACTAGTAGGTTTATGTTTATTTAATTTAATTTATTTTTATTTTTATTTTTATTTAGTTTAGTTTATTTATTTTATGTTTATTTATTTTAGCTTATGTTTTTTATTTTAGTTTATTTTATAGGTTTAGGTTTATTTTTTAGTTTAGTTTTATTTTTATTTAATTTTTTATGTTTAGGTTTTATTTTTTATTTATAGGTTTAGGTTTTACGTTTTATTTTAGGTTTAACTTTTTAGTTTAGGTTTAGGTTTATTTTTATTTTATTTTATTTTTTTTATTTTATGTTTTGGTTTAAGTTTAGTTTATTTTATGTTATGTTTATTTTATTTTGTTTATTTTATTTTTATTTTAAGTATAGATATTTTTTGGTTAAGGGTTTAGGTTTTCTTTTTTATTTATTTTTAGGTTTACTTTTTACGTTTAGGTTTTTATTTAGTTTTTATTTTATTATATCTTAGGTTTATTTTATTTTTATTTTACATTTAATTTTTATTTTATTTAGGTTTTTTATTCTTAGGTTTATTTTATTTTTTAATTTAGTTTAGGATTTTATTTATTTTATTTTAGTTTATTTTTCTTTTTGAGTTTATTTTATTTTTGCGTTTATGTTTAGGTTTTAGTTTAGGTTATTATTTTATTTTTATTTATATTATTTAGGTTTATTTTTTTTTTAAGGTTTTTTTAGAATTTAGGGTTTTAGAGGGTTTAGGGTTTTAGAGTTTAGGTTTTAAGGTTTTGGAGTTATGGTTTAGTTTGGGTTTAGCATTTAGGGTTTAGGCTTTAGGTTTTAGGGTTTAGGGTTTGGGATTTGAGATTTATGGTTTTAGGGTTTAGGGTTAGTTTAAGGGTTTAGGGTTAGAGTTTTTTATTTTTTTTTATTATTTCTTTTTAGGGTTTGTGGTTTACATTTAGGGTTTAGGTTTTAGGTTTTGGGTTCATGTTTTAGTTTAGGGTTAGGGTTTTTAGTTTTTTTAACAGAGAACAAATTTAAATTCAACATTTCTTTTTTTTGATTTCATAAACCAAGTAACTCACCAAGTTCTATAAGGCACAAGCGATGACATTGATAAAAAATGAGCACGCATAGAACAAATCAAAAACTCTAGATAACTAGAACTGTCTCTACTATTAAAACACAGTTCCATAAGCAGTAGTTCGGATTGGCCGCTCTTTAATTTCTCCAGTTCCCATCAGAACCACCCTGACCTCTCGAGTAGCGGGATCCACCATCATATTCTCGATCTCTCCCTCTGCCATCACAACAGCTATAACCTCTATCGCTCCTCCCTCCTCCGTAACCACCACTGTTTTGACCACCACCTCCATATCCACCACAATCTCCATATCTCCCACCACCACTATGATAACTGCCGCCTCCGCCTTCACCTCCACCGCCAGATCTAGACTGAACATGGTTGACGGTGATGTTCCTGCCTTCAATGTTCTTCCCATTCTTAGGGTTTTGGTTTAGGTTTAGGTTTATTAGGTTTTAGGGTTTATGCTTATTTTTTAATTTATTTAGTTACTTTAGGTTTAGGTTTAGGGATTGGGGTTTAGGGTTTAGGATTTTTTCTTTAAACTCAATTGATTTTGTTACAAATAAGAAATTACCAAAACATGCAAGACATTATCCTCTGAAAACTAATAAAATAAGATAAAATAAAAAGTAATTTAAAAATTCACAAAAATAGTATTTCACAAAATAATTTAACTCTCACAGACAATAAAATTTTATTTGATAGAAGGCCAACAAAGCTTTGTCAAACAACCTGAATCCCATATTATCATCGATTCTCGCTCTTCCTTCTTCTCTTCCACTGTAAATGAGCAAGAAGAGTAGCAGAGTACCGTAAGCATCAGATCCAAAACAAATTTACTGAGAACCTTCAAATACTGCTTAACCTTCTTGGCCTGCGGGTATGTGTAATCAATGGTAATTGTGATGACGAGGACATTCTTGTAAGCATTGATGAACATGTGGGCCGCTACAGCAAGTTTGGCATAAGAGCGGACCAGTGAGGGAGAAGTGACCATTGAAAGGCCTACCGAAAACTTCTCTATGAGATCATGTTTAGTGAGGTCAAGTACCTCAGGATTGAACACCGATCCATCATCATACATAGATTGGATGACAAGGCCATAAGAGAATGGCCTAATCCCCAGATTATCGTGGAGTGCAGTCTCTGAGGATCCCACCTCATTGCCTTTTTTAATTAGCTTAATAGGGGTGATAAATTCAACAGTACCCTTGTTAATCTTAGTTAGGATATTGAGAACCTAGAAGAAAAAAGGTTGTGAAGGATCCAGACTAATGTTTCCTAGAAGAACCATAGCATCAATAGGTGCAATAAGAACAACATAGGCAGGAGCAACAACTTTATATTTCACAACCTCTTCACTCACTTCTTGAAGATCACCTTTCATAAAAATCAGCTCAATCTGGGTTTAGGGTTTAGTGTTTTAGGGTTAATGCTTTTAGGGTTTAGGGTTTAGGGTTAGGGTTAGGGTTTAGGGTATATGGTTTAGGGTTTACAATTTAAAGTTTATGGTTTAGGGTTCAGGGTTTTTTAGGCTTTAGGGTTTAGGGTTTTTAGGCTTTAGGCTTTAGGGTTTAGGGGGGTTAGTTTTAGGGTTTAGGTTTAGCATTTAGGGTTTAGGATTTAGGGTTTAGGATTTTTTTTTAAATTAAGTAAATAGTAGGTTTAGGATTATTTAGTTTATTTATTATTTCTTTTAGTTTGTTTTATTTATTATTTTTATTTATGTTTATTTTTATTTTTATTTAGTTTAGTTTATTTATTTTAGGTTTCTTTATTTTAGTTTAGGTTTTTTATTTTTGTTTATTTTTTAGCTTTATGTTTAGGTTTAGGTTTATTTATTTAGTTGAGTTTTATTTTTATTTTATTTTTAAGTTTAGGTTTTATTTTTTTATTTTTAGGTCTAGGTTTGGGTTATTATTTTTTATTTTAGGTTTAGGTTAAAGTTTTTATTTAAGGTTTGTTTTTAGATTTTATTTTTTAGTTTAAGTTTATGTTTATTTTTAGTTTTGTTTATTTTATTTAGTTTAGGTTTAAGTTTAGGTTTAGTTTATTTTAGGTTTAAGTTTTTATTTTATTTATTTTAGTTTAGCTTATTTTAGTTTAAGTTTAAGTTTATTTTACTTTGTTTATTTTATTTTTATTTTAGGTTTAGTTTTTTTTTAGTTTTGGGTTTAGGTTTTATTTATTATTTATTTTTAGATTTATTTTTAGGTTTAGGTTTTTATTTTATTTTATTTTAGGTTTATTTTATTTTTATTTTACATTTAGTTTTATTTTATTTAAGTTTTTTAAGTTTATTTTATTTTTTAATTTAGTTTTGGTTTTTATTTATTTTATTTTCATTTATTTTTATATTTATTTTATTTTATTTTACGTTTAAGTTTTATCTTAGGTTTTTATTTTATTTTATTTAGGTTTAGGTTTTTTCTTTATTTTATTTTTAGGTTTTATTTAGTTTAGGATTAGGTTTTTAGGTTTTTAGGGTTTAGGGTTTAGGGTTAATGGTTTATGGTTTAGGGTTTAGGGTTTAGAGTTTAGCATTTTAGGGTTTAGGGTTTTGGGGTATAGGGTTTACGGTTTACGGTTTAGTGTTTAGGCTTTAAGGTTTAGGGTTTTTAGGGTTTTAGGTTTAGCGTTTAGGGTTTAGAGTTTTTTTAACTAAAAGGAATTTATTGCTTAGAAAAAGGGACAAGAAGACCATATTAGAGACTAAACTCAAGAAGATAAGAAACTACTGCTCAAATGCGAAACAGGAGAAGCCGAAAGAGTTTAGTCCCTAAACTAATAAATGAAAGAGCAATAAGGAAAAAAAACAAAGACAAAATTAAGAAAGCCAAGCAAATGGCAAAATAGGGGAAGAATCCACAGACCTCCAAAAGAACCTCGAAAGAGATGAATATCCATAAGAAATGGAAACCTGCAACCTACAACTGAAAACAACTCCAACCATCTAAGAAAAAAGAGACCATTAGTAAGACTCTAGCTCTCTCCAAGAATAAGAAAAGACCAACTGAAAAAGAGAACCTACAACCTGCAAGAAATCTCAGCCAGAAGGAGATCAAAAAACATAAAGAGAAAAAAACTCAGGTTGAGATATGAGAAAAGAAGGATAATCACAATAATGAGGGGCATCAAATCCTAAGTGTATCCAACTTCAATGAAGGGTTACAAATAAGAAAAGTCACTAGACACAAAAATATCAAGGAAAAAAAATCCATCATATGATCATTGCCATCCCAACCAAAGAAAAATATAAACCTATCATAATAGCCACCCAGCCAAATAAAAAGTGAAGCTAAGGAAATAAAAAGAGAGAGGAGACCAATTGATAAAATTAACATAAGGCAATCCCAACAAAACAAAATATGAACACCTCTTAAAAAAGAGGGAGAAAAGAAGCTCACAATCCAAAAAAAAAAAAAGTGCCCTCAAAGACAAAGCCAACAGAGCGCACAATAATATCAATCCAAAGCCACCAAGGCACCAAGCCAATAGAGCCCACAACAACACCAATCCAAAGCCACCAAGGCACCAACCAAAGGCAAGGAAATAATCAACAGAGCAACCACATAATAGAGCACCCAAGAAAAATAGCTCAGGAAAGAGCAAGTGGACCAAACCAACCAATAGAAAAAAAAGAAGAAGGATAGTAATAGATAAAATAAATAGCTAGAGAAACAACCAACCAATGGACAAACCACATGCCAAGGACAAAAGGCCCAAACTACCACCAACAAAGAGACCAAATGAACCATCCAAAAAAAGGCAAGCCAATAGGAACAAAGCCACTAGCACAAAACCAACCAGTCAAAGGGCACCAAAAAAAACTTAGCACACAGGAAGGTAGAAATCCCAAGGCAAAAGGAGGAGAATTAGCCAAGAAGCCAATACTCCAGATAGCAAGAAAACACATAACAAAAGCTCAGCCAACAGAGAAAAAACTAGCCAAATGCAATAACCTCCCAAGGACATGATAGATTATTTCCAAGAAGCTTTAAAATGAGTTACCCTCGACAGGGGCATAAATCTGAACACATTTTCTTCTTATAAATAGTTTTATAACCATGTCCTTTCTCCAAAATCTCCATCAAAAAATGAATCATTATTATAAGGCATAGGGATCGAGGCTATCAATTTCAAATAAGAGCATTGAATCATCCACAACATTAGACAAAGGAAAATAAAAAATAGTATGCATTTCAAAATTAGAAGTGAAAGAAAGAGAAAAAATAGCTTTATTAAAAAGGCAATTATCAATATTTTCACCTTCCAACAAAATCTAAAGAGTATCCTCCTTGTCTTCATTAATAAAAGAAGCAAGAGAAGCAAAATCCAGATTTTTAGTATAATCTTCATGTAAGGGATTCAAATAAGATTCAAATCCCTTAGAAACACATAGCATATTACCAAAATTCTGAACATAATTTCCAGCCATAGAAAAACCATCATTTTGAACTGAAATAGAATTATTCATAATGAGAGAATTATCACAGGTATCTAAATCTTATTTTTAAAAGAAAGATCACCAATATTAAAAAGATTGTCAGGACCAGAAGTTAAAATATAAAAATAATAACTTTATTTTCACCATCATTCTTAATCAAAGAAGGCAAAGATATAGTCTATTTCCCATGATCTAAAGCAGACATAGGAGAAAGAGAAAAAACATCCAACTAATTGGAAGAAATGGTGTTAGCATCAATAATATTCGAACTGTCATCATGAAAGGACTTATGCACAACATCCAAACCATTATAATCATTAACCACAACCTCTAAAGTATTCCCTTTAATAAAATCATCTAAGGAAACACTTAGAGCAGAATTATTCGCTAAAACATTTTTAGAAACATCAAAATTACCATTTCACATTAGATAAATCATTAATAGGTAAAACTTTTTTAGAAGATTCATAAATTTGGTTTTGCAAAACATCAAAATTTTGAAAAACATATTTCTATTATCCAACTTGAGAGAATCTTCAGTTTTTTCAACAATTAAATTCTTACTGGTGATTTTCTTCCTAGGAGAGTGATGGGCAATAAAGCATTCAGAAATTTCATGCCCATGAATCTTACAATGATTACAAAAAATGGGAAAGTTCTCAAAAATAACTTTTTTAAAGTAATCACATTACTTTGAACCCAACCAAATTTCGTTTGGATATTTTTTTAGTAATATCAATCTCTACAAGAATTCTAGCAATAGAAGATCTAGAAGAAGCAACTGTTGCTTGATCAACTTGCAAAGGAAAACCAAAAATCAACCCAATAACATAAAGAAATTGATAATTAAATAGATGAATCCTCATGTTAGGTAAAGAAATCCAAATGGGAACATAGGAGACTCTTCATTAACATCAAACATAGGCATCCAATTCAGAATAAACATTTGACAATTAAAAACATAGTAAGAATGCCTAAAAAAAATTACACTGTAATCAAGGTCATTAGAATGTTTAATTAGAACATGCCTTGCATCAATCACCCAAAAAAAGAACGGATAAATTTTAGCTATCAAAAGGAATGAATATCTTCCATCTTTGGTCGTTTAAATGAAAACTTTCCAATGAAAGAAAAAGCAAAAGGCTCGGTTAATCTTTCAATATCCTCATCTAAAATCATAATTACTGGAGTATCTTTAAAAGTCTTATGAAGCAAATTCAAAGGTGGCTCAGTTGAGGAACTCTTACCAGCTAAAGCCACTTTGAAAGATTTAGTAACAATAGGTAATTTAGAGGTAGGCTACCCAAAAAATCTGATGCCCTAGCAGGATCCATTGACACAAGGGATTTACCCCATGGATTTCAAGATGCTGACACCATAAGTCATGGTGCCGTGATAAGAACAGGTCGAGATCATCCCAAGGCTGACAATCTATAAGGAGTCCAAGAGAGAAAGTACTCAAAAACTCACCAAGAATGCGAGGGATCCCAAAATTGCTCAATAAGAGGGTTTAGTTTAGTTTTAGTGTTTAGGCTTCAGGTTTAGTGTTTATTAATTATTATTAGGTTTTATTAGTTTTATGTTATTATTAGTTTATTATTAGTTTTATGTTTAGTTTAGTTAGATTAGTTTTAGTTAGTTTTATTAGTTTAGTTTTAGTTATTATTATTTTAGTTAGTTAGTTTAGTTTATTAGTTATTTATTTAGTTTGTTTATTTCGTATGGTTTACTTTATTTTAGTTTATTTATTAGTTATTATTAGATTATTAGTTAGTTATTTATTTATTTAGTTTAGTTAGTTATTATTATTAGTTTATGGTTTTATTATTATTTAAGTTTTAGTTAGTTTCAGTTAGTGGTTTAGTTTTATTAGTTTTGTTTTGTTAGTTTATTTTTTAGTTTATTAGTTTATTTGTGGGTTTAGTTTATTAATTTATTATTATTAGTTTTTTAATTTAGTTTATGGTTTAATTTTTTATTAGTTATTATTAGTTATTTATTATTTATTATTATTTTAGTTTAGTTAGTTGGTTTATTATTAGTTTTATTTTAGATTATTATTTTTAGTTTATTATTATTAGTTTATGTTTAATATTATTAGTTTTATTATTATTATTTAATTTATTTATTTAGTTAGGGTTTAGGGTTTAGTTATTTAGTTATTTATTAGTTAGTTTATTATTATTTTTATTTTTATTAGTTTAGTTAGTTAGTTATTAGTAATTATTATTATTATTAGTTTTTATTAGTTTAGTTATTGTTAGTTAGTTTTTTATTATTATTAGTTATTATTATGTTTATTTATTAGTTAGTTTTTATGGTTTATTAGTTTAGGTTTAGAATTTAGTTTTAGTTAGTTATTTAGTTATTTTTATTAGTTATTATTATTAGTTTATTAGTTTAGTTTTAGTGTTTATTATTTATTAAGGTTTTAGTTTATTTACTAATAATTTAGTTTTATTAATTAGTTTTTTTAGTTAGTTTGTTTATTAGTTTATTAGTTTATTAGTTAATTATTTATTTATTTAGTTTAGTTAGTTATTATTATTAGTTTATGGTTTTATTATTATCTAGGTTTTAGTTAGTTTTAGTTAGTGGTTTAGTTTTATTAGTTTAGCTTTGTTAATTTATTTATTAGTTTAGTAGTTTAGTTTATTAGTTTTATTAGTTTAGTTATGGGTTTAAGTTTATTAGTTTATTATTATAAATTTTTTCGTTTAGTTTATGGTTTAGTTTTTTATTAGTTATTATTGGTTATTTATTGTCTATTATTATTATTATTATTAGTTTAGTTAGTTGTTTATTATTAGTTTAGTTTTAGATTAGTTTTTTTCAATTTATTATTATTATTAATTGATGTTTATCTTATATTATTATTATTATTATTATTATTATTATTATTATTATTTATTTATTTATTTTGGGTTTAGGGTTTAGTTATTTTAATTATTTATTATAGTTATTATTAATTATTATTATTAGTTTATTATAGTTAGTTATATTAATTATTATTATTATTATTATTATTATTTTTATTATTATTATTAATTTTATTATTGTTTATTGTTATTATTATTTGTTTATTTAGTTTATTAGTAGTTATTTAGTTAATTTTTCTTTATTTAGTTATTAATTTATTAGTTTATTATTGGTAAGTTATTATTTTTTTAGTTAGTGTTTTATTAGTTTATTATTAGTTATTAGTTAGTTTATTGGGTATTATTATGTTAGTTTATTAGTTTTTTATGGTTTATTAGTTTAGCTTTAGGGTTTAATTTTAGTTAGTTATTTAGTTATTTATTATTAGTTATTATTATTAGTTTATTAGTCTAGTTTTAGTGTTATTATTATTTATTTTAGGTTTATTTATGAATTAGTTTGATTTTATTAGTTAGTTTTAGTTATTAGTTTATTAGTTATTAGTTATAGTTTTATTAGTTATATATTATTAGTTTTAGTTTTATTAGTTTTATTTAGTTTATTATTATTTTTAGTTTTTTATTAGTTATTATTAGTTTAGTTTATTTTTAGTTAGTTTATTAGTGTGGTTTTTTTGTTTATGCTTAATTTAGTTATTAGTTTGTTTATTAATTTAGTTAGTTTATGTTATTATTAGTTCATTAGATTTCTAGTTATTATTTAGTAAGTTTAATTTAGTTTGTTTTATTAGTTTTTGTTTTTATTTATTATTAGTTTTTGTTTATTATAAGTTTATTAGTTTTAGTTTATTATTTATTATTTTTTGTTTTGGTTAGTTTAGTTTAGTGTTTTGGTTAGTTTATTATTAGGGCTTAAGGTTTAGGGTTAGGGTTTAGGGATATATTATTGAACTTGACCAAAGCCATGATTTGACCCAATTGAACACAATTGACCTACCTAGCCCAAAGAGACCTAAAGGTTCAAGTTGGCTTAAATCAAACTAAATCCAAATTAATTAAAATCAAAGCCTACAATCATCTTCAATTAGTTAACTAAACCCAAATTAACACCCAACCCTAGACAATTTGGCCAATTTGGTCGAACTGGTCAAGTTTACATATTTGACCCAAATGAATTCAAATGAGCCAAAATCAAATCTAAGATAAACTAAACCAAACCAATTGAACCAAAACATCCTAATTGATCATATGAACTTGTCCCAACCTTTTGTTTGACCCAATTTGACCAATTGGTCAACATGACCCAACTTAACCCAATTTGACCTAAATGAGTCAAATTGAGCCAAACCTAACCAAATTAACTCCAATTGACTTGAAATTTGGGCTAACCCACTTTTGGCTCATTTCAAATCTTCCCAAATCAATTCCAATGTCAAATGATCATTCTACCCTTGGTTCAAGGGCATCACATGAGATAAATCACCCATGTAAGTTGTCATTTCCATTCCTTGTCCACTTGGTACTCTCCCAATGGTCCACTTAGGCACTCAAGACACTGGCCAACCTGATCCAAGGGGTGGTTGGGTCAACCATGACCCATGGAGGTGAAATCACCTCACCCTTCCCATTGGAGCTTTTAAACCCATAGGACACCCATGATTCTTCCTTGGCAGCCACCTCCACACCTTCAACTAACCAAGTCAAGCCAATTCACCTCCTCCCTACCACCCATGACTCCTTGAGATGGTTGGATGACTACTAGAATCCAAACTCAAACCCACCATTCGATCAAGATGAAGGGGGTATACACCCTCTCATTTCCACTCAAACACACACATACACAAATCATTCCAAAGAACCCTAGCTACCCAAGATGAGCCGCAAGAGCCATTCCCTAAGCTCCAAGCTCATTCCTTGAGAAAATGCCATTCTCATCCATCCTATAATAGGACACTCTCATTTCTGACCTAACTCCTCTATTTCTCCATCAAACTCAAATTAACTTTGCACGTAATTTTCCTAGGCCTCATCGAGTAAGAACGAGTCATCTCCCAAGCTTCTTGAGCATCGTAGGTGGGACTTTGATTAAAATTGACCTCCAAATCATCGGTTCTTGGCCATCTGAGCAAACATCAAGGGTGATCAATTATTTGCTCAATAGGGCTTCATCTCCACTAGATGAAGCTTCCTCAATCGTTCGATCTTGAGCTTAGTGAGGTATGCTTCAAAAATTGATCCTTAGGCAAAAATGGGTTGGAGCTTTTTGAAGAAAACTTGCATCTCATGTGATCTTGACTATTGGATCCCCTTCGATCAATGTTGTGAAGGTGTGGGATCCTTTTAGAGTTGATCCAACCTCGAGTAAGCTCGAATTAAGTGAGCAATGGAGAACAGACTCCATTCTCCCTCACACGCATGACGTTAGATCATGCACCATCCATTTCCTATGATCAAAATGGATGGTTGTGATTCGATCTATCAGATCAATCTAATTTAGTCCTATTAAGCTGTGGGATTAATGTTATCATTCGATCTTAGATCAGATGGTGGACAAGAAAGCATGACTACCGCCACCACGTAGATGCTAAGTCAGATAAGTTTCAAGTAGCAAATCCCACAATACCACATGGAAAGCACACCGTATTAGCGCGCCATGTGGTGCTAATAGGATTAGGCTTTAATTAAGCATAATTAATCATTTTTAATGGCTAAAACTTCTAAAAATCATGAATAATTCATAGAGAAATAAAAAATGTAAATAAATACTCATTTTAAAAGTATTTTAGAAGAGAATTAATTAAAAATGATCTTAATTAATTTTGAATAGTAATTAAGGTTTAATTCTAAAATTAATATTAATTACTACTTAATTATTTCAGCAATTAATCCCAAATTTATGGGTTAATTTAATGGGATGACCTCTACCTCCTATGATTTTCTTGGGATTTATTGTTTAATTAATTAAGAAAATTGAGTAACTAAACCTTAACTACTCTTTGAAGTTAATTAATGATTAATTAATGTCATGAATAGTAATAAATTGGTTAATTTAGTATATTAATCATTGTTCAAGAGTAAGTGAACTAAAGAATAGGGTTGGGACACCTTTCACTAAGTTCATTTCATTCTTTTCTTAAAATGAAATTAATTAAGATTTAACTTATTAATTAAATCTCATAATCAAATTGAAATCATAATAACATCAGACCTTAATTAATTAAATCATGGGGTAGATCTTTAGGTGTTTAATAACCTAAATGAGTTTAATGAAATTATGATTAGTCCACATGTGTGGGAAAACCATAATAGTAATTAATTAACTCCCTTAATCTAATTAACTATTAATCATAAGCCAATTGCATTAGGCCACTTTTATTTCCTAGGATCATTGCATGTTTATTTTCCATGCATATCATGTTGGCTCATAATTATTTAGTTAATTTCTTTAAGGAGACATACATAAGGGTAATTAATTCATCTAATTGAGGGTTCAACTTAATTAACCCATAAAATCAACTTAATTACATTTGCTTAAATTAAATCAAATAAATAATGTGGGAATGGGTTTAAAACAGCAAGTGATGATTTCTCTTCTCCTCTTTAAATGAAATCAAATCAAAACTTAATTAATAAAGAAGCTTGGGTTTACTTTAAATAATCTTATTTGATTTGATTATCCTTAAGAACTACTTTGGTTGAATGAATCCTTATATTTTATTGTCCTCTTTCCAATCATGTTAAATCGTATGTCATTTGAATTCATGCATCCATCTTTTCAAAATCAAGTAAAACAAAATGGATTTCCTTTATGTAAGCTTGCATGTGTTGATATAATTTATAATATGTGTGGCTATTATCACTATTAAATCCAAATGTATTTTTTAAAAGCTTATAAATGAATAATAATATTTGTTATGATGCTAGTTATAAGTACATAAAAAATTGAATGTGCTTATAGCTTAAGTGTATGAACATTGTGTTCTCTTTCCTCTATTCATGTGTTGATTTATATAAGATTGAATGGTAATGGGTATATAGTCTGGACATCCAGGAACGAGGCTTTAGCTAGCCCCAAGAGGTCATTTGATTACCTCACTTCCTTGGTTTAACAATGTCATTACCCATTTTATTTCATTCTTATGTATTTCAACATTAGAATTTGGATAGAGTTTTAATTCATATATATATATATATATATATATATATATATATATATATATATATATAGATGATTCAATAAAAAATACATTCTTTGCATGGTTTTCTTTCCCTCATTTATGTATACATCCATGTGTGTCCAAGAAAAAAAAAGTATATAGTCTAGACATCTCAGGATAATGAGGCTTTAGTTAGCCCTAAGGAGGTCATTTGATTACCTAACTTCCCTAGTTTAACAATGACATGTACTTGCCTATATCTTTGTACATGTATATGTATATGTGATTTATGAATGAAAATTTCATTTTACATTAAAATTGCATGCATTCATAATTGACTAAGTGGTTGAATTAATTAACCATATGATTTGGAGCTTACTTCGTATGTTCATTTATATGACTTTACATATGTTTGAATGCAAATGGGTATATAGTTTGGACATCCCAAGAATACGAGGCTTTAGCTTGCTTCAAGGAGTTCATTTCATTACCTCACTTCTCTAGTTTAACAATGGTACATGCCTATTTAATTTCATTCTTATGTTCTTTTTATTTTAGAATTTGGATAAAGTTTTCAATTAATATGTTTAAATAATTCAATCAAACAAAATATAAATTTTAAACATAAACATGCATTCATCATTTAAGTGTGCTAAAATAGGTTGCATGTATGGATACACTTAAGATTAAATCATATGCATGTTACATGTGATGGAATGGAATGATTTAATATATGTCATGTGGTAGTAATTCAATTAAATTAATCTTAAGATGCCTTTGATTTTGAATAGGATTATTTAAAGTGAACCTAAACTTAAGATTAGTTAAACCATTTAATAAGCCATTCACTGAAGAGAACTAAATCAAATTAATAAACTTTAGAAAGTGACTTAAGTAGGGATGAAAAGGGCAATCCTCTTCTTTTCCTCTTTATAACACTTAGTTCTAAGTGTAATCAAATGAAATAAAAGAAAACATAAAATAAAATTCTCAAATCAATTAAACTACTTCAAGTGAAATCAACATTTCACATTAAATTGAATCCTTCTACACTTACCAAATACAACACTAATGCCTAACAAGACTTACCACAAAAGCCTTAATACACATGTTAGAATTAAGTCACCACTTCTTGCACTAAGTTAGGATGTGTATGATGTGATGTATGTTTTTTTATGTATAGATTAGATGTTAGGGTGTATGCTTCATAGATTGAAAGTTAGGCCAATATTGGCTTAATCATGTTTTCTACAGGGGATTATGCTTAAGGGATGCTTAAAAATAAATGTGAATGCTCTTTTTGCAAGTTGCTTAAATCTTGAAGTATAATCCAAGTTAGGACAGGTGGGCATAGTTACCCATGTGTAGGGTGCTAAGTTCAAATTATAAATACAACTACTTGGGATTATATGTATATTTAGCTAACCTCTATTTTGCAGGTATAGTTAGATTTACTTTTCCACATAAATGTAATTTTCACAATAGGAATTAGGATTAGTGCTATGGGTAATTTAGGATTGGCGGAAGGCTTTATCTTGGGGTGCTCTATGATGCCTTTGAAGCAAGCACCATCCAAATCAAAGAAGGAACCAAATTAGAAATGAAGATATGAAGAAAAAAGACCCTCATAGTATTTAATACAATTATAACTATTCTTTCATATTCTAGGTTTATAAGGGTAGAGCTCAGCTACCCATCTTTTCTCTCTTTGGGTTGTGCGGTGGTACCAGACTGTACCTATCTTTTGTTATTTTATGATAGTTTATATAATTATTTGATGTTATATTTACATTGTGCATTAGAACTGTGTGCTTTTCATAGTTTCTTAAATAATTAATGCTTTAATGTGTGGCTTGGATATGATTAGGCTCTTAGAATAAAAATAAAATAAAATGTAAACTAAAATAAAAATAAAACCTAAACCTAAAAAATAAAATAAAAATAAAAATAAACTAAAAATAAACCTAAACCTAAAAAAAACTAAAATAAAATTTGAATCAAATAAAAAGGCATTGAATTAGGAGTGCTTTTAAAAATAGTGAGCCTACCACCAAAGGAAATGGAAATCAATTTTATTTAATTTTTTTTTGAATTAACTTATCAAAAGATGGGATCGTTCCAAGCCTTTAATGAGAGGAGCACCCAAGTACTTTAGAGGAAACTGTTGATGTTTAAAATTAGTGATATGCAAGATTTGATTGATTTTATTATTGGAGATATGAGAGGAAGTGATAAAATAGCTTTTATTATCATTGATAGAAAGGCCACTTTCTCTACCAAATTTATTTAAAAAATTCTTAAGATTCTTGATATGATAGAAGCATTGCAAAAAATAATGAAATCATCTGCAAAGCTAACATGGGAAACAAGAAGACCACCAAGAGTTCTGTAGTACATACAAGGATTGTTTGAGAATAAATCATCGATGCTCATAGATAAGTATTCAACAATGATCATAAATAAAGCAAGAGATAAAGGATCCCCTTGTCTTAAGCCATAGGAAGAGGGAAAGAAACCCAAGGCTTCCCCATTAAGAAAAATAAAAAACTATGCATTATTAATACAATTTTTAATAAAGTAAATAAATTTATTAGAAAAACAAAATAAATTTAGAATATGGAAAATAAAATCCCAAGAGATGTTGACAAAGTCTTTGGTAATATCTAATTTGAAAAGAATGTTGCCACCTCTATTCTTGGCATGAAGATCATGAATTAATTCTTGGGAAAGTAAAATATTATCATAAATAGATCTACTTCTAACAAAACTTGTTTGGTTGAGAGAGATAGATCTATTAAGTAAAGGACTAAGCTTGTTGGTAAGAATTTTGGAAATCAACTTATTAAAGAAGGTGTAAAGACTAATAGGTCTAAAATCACTCCAATAGTCTGGATTATCTTTCTTAGGATTAAGAATAATAGAAGTACTAGAAAAATATCTAGGAAAAATGATTACCATTAAAAAAATCAATCACAACTTCAATCAAATCATTTTTAATGATAAACCAACATTTTTGAAAAAAATTGAGTAGTGAAACCCTCCGGACCAGCAACAAAATCTATTTTCATGCTATTAAGAACTTTAAAAATTTCATCTTCATTAGGTACAGTGGTAAGCAAATTGTTATCATCATTAGTACTAATAGAAGGAATCAAATGTGGTTTATAAATAGCTTCATAAGAGAAATTCTTATTAAGCATATTTCTAAAGTAATTAATAATAGATTCCTTCATATCATTATTCTATGTAATCCAATCTACATTATTGTCTTTAATTTTTGAATATTATTTAAAGCTCTCTATTTATTAATTAAAGCATGGAAATAGCTAGTATTCCTATTACCATATGTAATATTTTTACTAGCAGCTTCATAAGTCTCTTCCATATTTTGGAAGTGAACAAGTTTATCTTTCACCTCAGTAAGGTCCTCAATCTTAGAAGGATCATATATAGAGACTTCAAGATCACAAACCAATTTTTCCATATCTTTAATATTAACAAAAAGGTTTTTAAAAACAATGCTTGTTCCACCAATACAAATTTTTTCTATGTCTTTTAAGTTTAAACCAAAGTCTATTCATCCACATAATCGAATTATCAGGATGCAAAGGAGAAAATCTATATGCTAAATCCACATGTTCTAAAATCTAAAAGGAGAAGAGTTTTTTAATCTATTAGAATTATCTTTAATAGAAACTAGAAGACGGGCATGATCAGACAAGGTTCTGCTAAAATGAAAAACATAAGTAATAGGCCACTAAGTAATCCAATGAGTATTAAAAAGATTTCGGTTCAACCCTTAGCAAAGTCTAGAGTTTTGCCAATTTTAATTAGAACCATTAAAGACACTATCAGGCAAATTACAATCAAGGATCATATCAAAAAAATATTCCATGGAATGAATATTGGGAGAGCAACCATAACTTCAATCAGAAGAGAATAAAATAGTGTTGAAACCACCACCAACAAACCAAGGTTTGTTTACCGAGGTAGCAAAATCCCTCAAAATATCCCAAAGAAGATTTCTACCAGATCTATAACAAGATGCATAAACAAAAGAGCCTAAAACACAATAGTCACCATAGGGTTTTAGGTCGTTAGGGTTTTTTTATTTTTTTTTTATTTTTTTATTTTTCTAAAATTAAATAAATTGGTAGGTTTAGGTTTATTTAGTTTATTTATTTATTTATTTCAATTTATTTTATTTTTTATTTTTTTAGGTTTATTTTTATTTTTATTTTGAATAATTTATTTATTTTAAGTTAATTTATTTTAGTTTATTTTGTAGGTTTAGGCTAAGGTTTAGGTTTACTTTTTAGTTTGATTTTATTTTTATTTTATTTTTAGGATTAGGTTTATTTTATTTTTAGTTTTAGGTTTAAGTTTTTATTTAATTTTTTAGTTTAGGTTTAGTTTATTTTAGGTATTATTTATTTTAATTTAGGTTTAGGTTTATTTTTTTATTTTAGGTTTAGGTTTTTTCTTAGTTTAGGGTTTAGGTTTTACTTTTTATTTATTTTTAAATTTTATTTTTAGGTTTATTTTTTTGGTTTAGGTTTTTATTTAGTTTTTATTTTATATTATTTTAGGTTTATATTATTTTTATTTTAAGTTTAGTTTTTATTTTATTTAGGTTTTTATTTTTTTAATTTAGTTTATGATTTTATTTATTTTATTTTACTCTAGCTTTTATTTTCTATTTTATTTTCTTTTGAGGTTTAGGTTTTAGTTTATGGTTTTATTTTATTTTATTTTAAGTTTTTTTATTTATCATATTTTTAGGTTTTATTTAGCCTAATTTTAGGGTTTTTGCTTTATAAAGTTTAGGGTTTTTATTTTACGTTTATTTGTAGGTTTTATTTTTTAGTTTAGGTTTAGGTTTATTTTTAGTTTATTTTATTTTATCGAGTTTAGGGTTAAGGTTTAGGTTTTTTAAGGTTTAGGTTTAAGTTTTATTTATTTTAGTTTAGTTATTTTAGTTTAGGTTTAGGTTTATTTTATTTTGTTTAGTTTAGGTTTAGGTTCTTTTAGAGTTTAGAGTTTAGGTTTTATTTTTTATTTATGTTTAGATTTATTATTAGGTTTATTTTTTATGTTTAGGTTTTTATTTAGTATTTGTTGTATTCTATTTTAAGTTTATTTTATTTTTATTTCATGTTTAGTTTTTATTTTATTTATTTTTTTTTTATGTTTATATTAATTTTTAATTTATTTTAGGTTTTTATTTATTTTATTTTAGTTTAGTTTTTGTATATTATTTTATTTTTTTTAGGTTTAGGTTTCTTAGTTTAGGTAGTTTAGGTATTATTTATTTTATATATTTATCTTATTTAGGTTTAGGTTATTTATTTATTTGATTTTTAGGTTTTATTTAGTTTAGGTTTAGGTTTTTTTGTTTTTAGGGATTTAGGGTTTAGGGTTTAGGTTTATGTTTAGGGTTTAGGGTTTAGGTTTAGGTTTAGGGTTTAGGCTTTAGGTTTAGGTTTAGGGTTAGATTTAGGTTTAGGTTTAGGGTTTTGGGTTTATGTTTAGTTTAGGTTTAGGATTTATGGTTTAGGGTTTTGGGTTTAGGGTTTAGGATTTTAGGGTTTATGCTTTTAGGGTTTAGGGTTTATGGTTAGAATTTAGGGATTAGGATTTTATAGGGTTTAGGGTCTAAAATTGTAGGTTTAGGGTTTAGGGTTTAGGGTTTAGGGTTAGTTTAGTGTTTAAGGCTTAGAGTATATAATTTAGGGTTTAGGGTTTAAGGTTTAATGTTTAGGTTTAGGGTTTATTTTATGGTTTAGGATTTAGGATTTAGGGTTTAAGTTTTTTTAAAAAAAATTAAGTAAATCGATAGGTTAAGATTTATTTAGTATATTTTTATTTTTTTAGTTTATTTTATTTTTTTATTTTTTTTGGTTTATTTTTTATTTTTGTATAGTTTGGTTTATTTATTTTAGTTTAGGTTTTTTATTTTAGTTTATTTTTTAGGTTTTGGTTTAGGTTTATGTTTATTTTTTAGTTAAGTTTTATTTCTATTTTTATTTTATCAAGTTTAGGTTTTATTTTTTAAATTTTTGATTTAGGTTTTTCTTTTTTAAAAAAATTTCGGTTTTTATTTTAGGTTTTTATTTCTTAGTTTAGGTTTAGGTTTATTTTCAATTTATTTTAATTTATTTAGTTTAGGGTTTAGGTTTAATTTATTTTAAGTTTAAGTTTGGGTTTTATTTATTTTAGTTTAGTTTATTTTAGTTTTGGTTTAGGTTTATTTTATTTTGTTTATTTTATGTTAATATTTTTTTTAATTTAGGGTTTATGTTTTATTTTTTATTAATTTTAGGTTTATTTTTTAGGTTTAAGTTTTTGTTTTATTATATTTGTATTATATTTTATTTTTATTTTATGATTTGCTTTTTATTTTATTTAAGTTTTCTATTTTTAGGTTTATTTTATTTTTTATTTTGTTTAGATTTTTATTAATTTTATTTTAGTTTAGTTTTTATTCTTTTTATTTTATTTCATTTTTAAGTTTAGGTTTAGGTTTTAGCTTAGGTTTTAGTTTTATTGTATTTTTTTAGTTTATTTTGGTTTTGGTTTTTTTTAATTTTATTTTTAGGTTTTATTTAGTTTAGGTTTATATTTTTAGGGTATAGGGTTTGGGGTTTAGGGTTTAAGGTTGTAGGTTTTTGGGTTTATGGTTTAGGGTTTTGGGTTTAGGGTTTAGGTTTTAGGGTTTAGGTTTTTAGGGTTTAGGGTTTAGGGTTTGGGGTTTGGGGTTTAGAGTTTTGGGTTTAGGGTTGTAGGTTTTAGGGTTTAATGTTTATGGTTTAGAGTTTAGGGTTTAGAGTTTAGAGTTTTAGGGTTTAGGGTTTAGGGTTTAAGGTTTAGGGTTTTAGGGTTTAGGGCTTAATGTTTAGGATTGTAGGTTAGGGTTTAGGGTTTAGGGTTTAAGGTTTATTTATTTATATTTATTTTGTTTATAATTTTATTTTCTTTAAATTTAAGCGGGTTTAGGTTTATTTAGTTTATTTTATTATTATTTTTATTTAGGATTCATATTATTTTTATTTAGTTTAGTTTATTTATTTTAGGTTTATTCAATTTAGTTTAGGTTTATTTATTTTGTTTATAATTTTATTTTTCTTTAAATTAAGTAAACTGGTAGGTTTAGGTTTATTTAGTTTATTTTATTATTTGTTTTTATTTAGGATTTATATTATTTTTATTTAGTTTAATTTATTTATTTAGGTTTATTCAATTTAGTTTAAGTTTTTTATTTCAGTTTATTTTTTGGGTTTAGGTTAATGTTTAAGTTTATTTTTTTAGTTGAGTTTTATTTTTATTTTATTTTTTAGGTTTAGGTTTTATTTTTTATTTTTAAGTTTAGTTTTAAATTTTTATTTATTTTTTAGGTTTAGGTTTAGGTTTTTATTTTTGATTTTTTTATGTTTTAATTTTTAGTTTAGATTTAGGTTCATATTTAATTAATTTAATTTAATTTAATTTAGGTTTAGGTTTTAGTTTTATTTATTTTAATTTAGTTTATTTTAGTTTAAGTTTAGGTTTATTTTATTCTGTTTATTTTATTTTTATTTTATGTTTAGATTTTTTTTTAGTTTGAGGTTTAGGTTTTATTTTTAGCTTTATTTTTAGGTTTAGGTTTTTATTTAGTTTTTATTATATTTATTTTAGGTTTATTTGATTTATATTTTTTGTTTAGTTTTTAGTGTATTTAGGTTTTTTGTTCTTAGGTTTACTATATTTTTTAGTTTTAGGTTTATATATTTGTTTTAGTTTATTTGTATTAGTTTATTTTATTTATTTTAGGTTTAGGCTTAGGTTTTAGTTTAAGATTTTATTTTATTTTATTTTTTTTTAGTTTTATATTTTTTTAGATATTTCATTTTTAGGTTTTATTTAGTTTTGGTTTAGGTTTTTATGTTTTTAGGGTTTAGGGTTTAGTTTAGGGTTTAGGGGTTAAGGTTTAGGGCTTTAGGGTTTAGGGTTTAAGGTTAGGGTTTAGGGTTTAGTGTTTTGGGTTTAAGGTTTTTTTAAAATAAATAAGTAAACTAATAAGTTTAGGTTGATTTAGTTTATTTTTTTTATTTTAGTTTATTTTATATTTTATTTTTATTTAAGTTTATCTTTCATTATTTATTTATTTTAGTTTAGTTTTTTTTTAGTTTATTTTTTCAGTTTAGGTTAAGTTTAGGTTTTTGGTTTTTTGTTTAGGTTTATTTTTATGTTTTATTTTTTATTTTAGATTTAGATTTATTTTTAGTTTATTCTATTTTATTTAGTTTATGTTTCAGTTTAGATTTAGGTTTAGATTTTATTTATTTTATTTTAGTTTATTTTAATTCAAGTTTAGGTTTATTTTAATTTTATTTTATGTTTCTATTTTTTTAGTTTAGGGTTTAGGTTTTATTTTTTATTTATTTATAAATTTATATTTTAGGTTTTTCTTTTTATTTAATTTTGATTTTATTTTATTTTAAGTTCATTTTATTTAGGTTTTGTAGTCTTAGGGTTTAGTGTTTAGGGTTAGGGCTTAGGGTTTAGGGTTTAATTTCTTAGGCTTTAGGGTTTAGGATTTTTAGGGTTTAGGGTTAGCTTAAGGTTTAAGTATATTTTAGGGTATAGAGTTTAATATTTAGGGTTTAGGCTTTAGGGTTTAGTGTTTTTATAGTTTATGGGTTAGTTTAAGGTTTAGGGTTTAGGGTTTTAAGGTTTAAGGTTTAGGGTTTAGGGTTTAGGGTTAGGGTTAGGGTTTAGGGTTTAGCCTTTAGGGTTTAGGTTTTAGGGTTTAGAGTTTAGGGTTTATGGTTTAAAGTTTAGGGCTTAAGGTTTAGGGTTAGTTTAGGGTTTAGGGTTCAGGGTTCAAGGTTGTAGGTTAAGGGTTCTAGGTTTGGGGTTTAGGGTTTAGGGTTAGTTTTAAGGTTAGGGTTTAGGGTTTAGGGTTTATGATTTAGGGTTTGGGTTTAGGGTTTAGGGTTTGTTTTTTAATGAAGTAAACTAGCAGGTTTAGGTGTATTAGTTTATTTTTTATTTATTTTAATTTATCTTATTTTTATTTTTATTTAGGTTCATTTTTTTATTTAGTTTAGTTTATTTATTATAGGTTTATTTATTTTAGTTTAGGTTTTTATTTTAATTTATTTTTAGGTTTAGGTTAAGGTTGATGTTTATTTTTTAGTTTAGTTTTATTTTTATTTTATTTTTTTGGTTTAGGTTTTTTTTTATTTTCATGCTTTTATTTAGTTTTTTATTATATTTTTGGTTTATTTTATTTTTATTTTAGATTTAATTTTTAGTTTATTTAGGTTTTTTATTTTTAGGTTCATTTTATTTTTTAATTTAGTTTAAGTTTTTATTTAATTTATTTTAGTTTAGTTTTATTTTTTTTTTTTTTTTTTAGGTTTTGGTTTAGTTTTAGGTTTATGATTAGGTCTTAGTTTAGGTTTTAATTTAATTTAATTTTTTATTTTATTTAGGTTTAGGTTTTATTTATTTATTTTATTTTTAGGTTTAATTTATTTGATATTCGAGAAATTCAAGCTAATCATTTGTAGTTGAAATCACTTTTATTTAGTTTAGGTTTAGGTTTTTAGGTTTTTAGGGTTTAGGGTTTAGGGTTTAGTGTTTAGAGTTTAGGGTTTAGGGTTTGGGGATTAGGGTTTAGTGTTTAGGTTGTAGGTTTTAGGGTTTAGGTTAAGGGTTTAAGGATTAGGCTTTAAGATTTTGGGGTTTAGGGTTTAGGGTTTAGGTTTAGGTTTAGGGTTAAATTTAGGGTTAGTTTAGGGTGTAAAGTTATGATTTTTTTTAAATTAAGTAAACTAGTGGTTTAGGTTTATTTAGTTTATTTAGTTTAATTTTAGTTTATTTTAGTTTACTATTTAGGTTTACTTTTATTTATATTTAGTTTAGTTTATTTATATTAGGTTTATTTATTTTAGTTTAAATTTTTTATTTTAGTTTTTTTTAGGTTTAGGTTTAGGATTAGGTTTATTTTTTAGCATAGTTTTATTTTTATTTTATTTTTTAGGTATAGGTTTTATTTTTTTAGGTTTAAGTTTAGCTTTTATTTTATTTTTTTAATTTTAGGTTTTAGGTTTTATTTTAGGTTTATTTTTATGTTTTATTTTTTAGTTTATTTTATTTTATTTAGTTCAGGTTTAGTTTAGGTTTAATTTATTATAGGTTTAGGTTTATGTTTTATTTATTTTAGTTTAGTTTATTTTTGTTTAGGTTTAGTTTTATTTTATTTTTACTTTAGGATTAGGGTTTTTTTTTAGTTTAGAGTTTAGGTTTTTTTATATTTATTTTTAGGTTTATTTTTTATGTTTAGGTTTTTAATTAGTTTTAATTTTATTTTATTTTAGGTTTATTTTATTTTTATTTTAGGTTTAGTTATTATTTTGTTTAGGTTTTTATTTTTAGTTTAGTTTAGGTTTTTATATATTTTATTTTGGTTTAGGTTTTTTTATTTATTTTATTTTTAGGTTTTATTTAGTTTAGGTTTAGATTTTTAGGTTTTAGGTTTTAGGATTTAGGGTTTAGGGTTTAGGGTTAGTTTAGGGTTTATTATTTTTAGTTTAGGGTTTGGGGTTTAGAATTTAGGGTTTAGGGTTTAGGGTTTAGGTTTTAGGGTTTCGAGTTTAGGGTTTTATGGTTTAGGGTTTAGGGTTTACATTTTAGGTTTAGGGTTTAGGTTTTCATTTAGGGTTTAGGGTTTTTGGTTTTTTTTTAATAGATAACAAATTCATATTCAACCTTTCTTCTTTTCAATTTTATCAACCAAGTAACACGCTAAGTTTTCTAAGACACAAGTAATGATATATATAAAAAATGGACACACATAGAGCAAATCAAAACCAATATTGTTCTCTATATAAGTTCCATAGTAGATTGGATCTTTATTCTTTAGTTTCTCAGTTCCCATGTGAACCACCCGTCTCAGTAGTGGGATCCACCATCATATCCCCGATCTCCCTCAGCCACCCGGTATAACCTCAGGTCGCTCCTCTCGCCTCCATAACCACTTTGACCATGACCTCCATATCCAGTAACTCTAGATCCCACATTATATAACCTCCCCTTTATTTTTTTGGTTGATGGTGATGTTCTGTCGTCAAGGTTCTGCCCATTCTTAGAGTTTAGGTTTAGGTTTAGGTTTATTAGGTTTTAGGGTTTAGATTTATTTTTTAATTTATTAAGTTACTTTAAGTTTAGGTTTAGGTTTTTGGTTTTAGGGTTTACTGTTTAGGGTTAGGGTTTAGGGTTTAGGATTTAGGGTTTTGGGTTTTGGGTTTTAGGTTTTGGGTTTTGGGTTTTACGATTTATGCTTTTAGGGTTTAGAATTTATGTTATTTTAGGGTTTAGGATTTAGGGTTTTAGTTTTTTTTCATTAAGTAAACTAGTAGGTTTAGGTTTATTTAATATATTTAATTTATTTTTATTTATTTTAGTTTCTTTATTTTTTATTTTTATTTAGGTTTATTTTTTATTTTTATTTAGTTTAGTCTATTTATTTTAAGTTTATTTACTTTAGGTTTATTTATTTTAGGTTTTATTTATTTTAGTCTATTTTTTTTTTAGGTTTATTTTTTAGTTGAGTTTAATTTTAATTTTATTTTTTAGGTTTAAGTTTTAATTTTTCTTTTTAGGTTTAGGTTTTGGTTTTTATTTTATTTTTTTAAGTTTAGGTTTAGGTTTTTTTTTAGGTTTATTTTTACATTTTACTTTTTTAGTTTAGGTTTAGGTTCATTTTTAGTTTATTTTATTTTATTTAGTTTAGGTTTACATTTAGGTTTAGTTTATTTTAGGTTTAGGTTTAGGTTTTATTATATTTTTATTTTAGGTTTAGGTTTTATATTTTATATATTTTTAGGTTTTATTTTTAGTTTTATTTTTAGGTTTAGGTTTTTTTATGTTTTTTTATTTTATTTTATTTTTTTTAGTTTTATTTTATTTAGGTGTTTTATTTTTAGGTTAATTTTATTTATTAGTTTAGTTTGGATTTTTATCAATTTTATTTCAGTTTATTTTTATTATTTTATTTTATTTTATTTTTAGGTTTAGGTTGAGGTTTAGGTTTTAGGTCAGGTTTTTATTTTATTTTATTATTATTATAGGTTTCTTATTTATTTTATTTTAGGTTTTATTTAGGTTTGGGTTTTAGGATTTAGGGTGTAGGTTTTATGGTTTAGGGTTTAGGGTTTAGACTTTTAGGATTTAGAGTTTCAGGGTTTAGGGTTTAGGGTTTAAGTTTTAGGGTTTAGGGTTTAGGGTCTTTGGGTTTTCTTTTTTTGGTTTAGGTTTATTTTTGGGTTTAGGTTTGGGTTTAGGTTAGGGTTTAAGTTATTTTTTTAAATTAAAGTAGTGGTTTATGTTTATTTACATTTAGTTTATTTTTTTTTTATTTATTTTAGTTTACTTTATTTGTTATTTATTTAGGTTTATTTCTTTATTTAGTTTAGTTTATTTATTTTAAGTTTGTTTATCTTTGTTTCGTTTTTATTTTAGTTTATTTTTTATTGAGTTTATTTTATTTTTAGGTTTAAGTTTTAATTTTTTTTAGGTTTAGGTTTTTATTTTATTTTTTTTATGTTTAGGTTTTAGGTTTTATTTTGGTTTATTTTATGTTTTACTTTTAGTTTAGGCTTATGTTTATTTTAGGTTATTTTATTTTATTTAGTTTAGGTTTAGGTTTAGGTTTAGTATATTTTAAGTTTAGGTTTAGGTTTTATTTATTTTAGTTTAGTTTATTTTACTTTAGTTTTAAGTTTATTTTATTTTTATTTTAGGTTTAGGTTTTTTTTCTTAGTTTAGGGTTTAAGTTTTATATTTTATTTATTTTTAGGTTTAATTTTAGTTTTACTTTTTTAGGTTTAGGTTTTTATGTAGTTTTTATTTTATTTTATTTTAGGTTTATTTTATTTTACATTTAGTTTTATTTTTAGGTTTTTATTCTTAGGTTTATTTTATTTTTGTTTATTTTAATTTATTTTATTTTATTTTAATTTATTATTATTATTTTATTTTATTTATTTTATTTTAGGTTTAGGTTTAGGTTTAGGTTTAGTTTTTATTTTTTTAAGTTTAGGGTTTAGGGTTTTTTATGGTTTAGGGTTTAGAGTTTTAGGGTTTAGAGTTTCAGGGTTTATAGTTTAGCATTTAGGGTTTCGGGTTTAGGGTTTAGGGTTTAGGGTCTTCAAGTTTATGCTTTTTGGGTTTAGGGTTGAGGGTTTTTTAGGGTTTAGGGTTTTTTAGGGTTTAGGATTTAGGATTTAGGGTTAAAGTTATTTTTTAAAAAAATTAAGTAATAGGTTTAGGTTTATTTAGTACATTTAGTTTATTTTATTTATTTTTAGTTTACTTTATTGTTATTTTATTTAGGTTTATTTTTTTTTAGTTTAGTTTATTTGTTTTAAGTTTATTTATTTTAGTTTATGTTTTTTTTTTTTTTAGTTTATTTTTTGTTCAGTTTATTTTTATTTTATTCATAAGGTTTAAGTTTTAATTTTTTCTTTTTTAGGTTTAGGTTTATATTTTATTTTTTTATG
Source organism: Cymbidium sinense (assembly GCA_021442155.1). Classification (NCBI taxonomy): domain Eukaryota; kingdom Viridiplantae; phylum Streptophyta; class Magnoliopsida; order Asparagales; family Orchidaceae; genus Cymbidium; species Cymbidium sinense. Next base: position 84,020 of record JAKCPB010001691.1, read on the forward strand.
TTTAGTTTAAATTTTTATTTTAAGTTTATTTTTAAGTTTTACCTTTTCGTTTAGGTTTAGGTTTATTTTTAAGTTATTTTATTTTATTTAGTTTAGGATTGGGTTTAGGTTTAGTTTATTTGAGGTTTAGGTTTAGGTTTTATTTATGTTAGTTTAGTTTATTTTACTTTATTTTTAGGTTTATTTTATTTTTATTTAAGTTTAGGTTTTTTTTTCTTAGTTTAGGGTTTAGGTTTTATATTTTATTTATTTTTTGGGTTTCATTTTAGTTTAGTTTTAGATTTAGGTTTTTTTATGTATTTTTTATTTTATATTAGGTTTATTTTATTTTTATTTTACATTTAGTTTTAATTTTATTTAGGTTTTTTATTCTTAGGTTTATTTTATTTTATTTTTCAGTTTATTTTAAGTTTCTATTTACTTTATTTTAGTTTATTATTATTATTTTATTTTATTTTATTTTTAGGTTTAGGTTTTGGTTTAGGTTTTAGTTTAGTTTTGTATTATTTTATTTTATTTTTTTATTTAGGTTTAGGTTTTTAGGTTTTTAGGATATAGGGTTTAGGGTTTAGGATTTTGGGTTTAGAGTTTTAAGGTTTAGGGTTATAGGGGTAGGGTTTAAAGTTTAGGGTTTAGTGTTTAGGCTTTAAAGTTTAGTTTAGGTTTAAGTTTAGGTTAGTTAGTTTTAGGGTTTATGGTTTAAACTTTAGTTTATAGTTTTAGGTTTAGGTTGAGTTAGTTTAGGGTTTAGGATTTTTAGGTTTAGTTTAAGGTTTGGGTTAGATTAGGTTTAGTGTTTATGTTTTTTAGTTTTAGGTTTAGGGTTTAGTGTTTAGAGTTTAGTTTTAGGTTTGTTTAGGTTTAGGGTTTAGTGTTTATAGTTTAGCCATTTAGGTCTAGGGTTTAGGTTTAGGGTTTAAGTTTTAGGATTAGAGTTGTAGGTTTTTGTTTAGAGTTTGGGTTTAGGGTTAGTTTAGTTTATGGTTTAGGTTATTTTTTTTGGGTTTAGGGTTTAGGTGAGCAGAAATTGGGATCTATAAAACCAAGTCATACTCTAAGCAAAAGTCTACTAGATAGAAATAGAGGAAGGGTGGGATCCAAAATAGTTATTACATGGTTGAAATGGAATTGTTGTTAAAAAATACCTTTCTTTATCATACAAAGATCAATTGTTTAGAGTTTAACTCACTAAAGCAAAAAACCAAAATTTTAATTTTGAACAAATTTGATGTATTCTTATATTCTAAAATTAGGAATGATTAAATAATGTTGTTTAGGTTTAGATTGACTTGAGCCCTAAACATAAAGAGACATTATATAAAATTGATTTGCATGTGGCTTTTCTACAAACATTAGATTGCAAATAACATCAAAACTTCTAAAAGAATGTCATCAAATGTTGAATTATTCTTTCCACCATTAAATCAAATTGAAATGAATACATCTAAATTAAGTAACACTTCCAATAAAAGAAAATAGAAATGATGATAGATATTATGTTGGGATGCAAAATCTCTCATAAATCATATTTTAGATGTTATCAAAAAATCTCAGTGTCTAAATATCTCACAACACTATGCCACCTATTTTGAAGCATTAGGAGTTTTACTTGCTTTTTATGATGAATCAAATTATTTGTTACATTATGTTGCCGCGGAGTCTCAAAGTAAGAGAGCTATAGTTTTTCTAAATCCTTGTATGATATTGAGTTTGGTTATTGTTAAGCTCTACTTATCAAGAGATTTTGTGAGATACAATCACTATTATAAAATTTCATTCAACAATTATGCATCAAGTCTCTCTACTTCGCCAAGATCTCGAGCACAGTCTCAAAGCATTGAAATTTTACTAGAGAGAGCTTTTTAAAGCACAGATTTAGCTCCTCGACATATCTGCTAAATTGAAAGGGCTACAATTGAGAAGATAATATCGATTAGAAAGGAGTTCTATGATCATATACTATCACAGCTATAGAAGGGTATTGCTCATAGATGGACACTTAAGTGTCTAAACTTAAGTAGATTTTTTCCTCACTTGTCCATGAATAAGAAGCTACCTTTCATCATCTTTATGAAACTTGAGAGAGGCGAACTACTATGGCATATAAAGCTCATACTATTTATATATTAGAAATTTAAATTTTCATTTATTAAATCTCATTTATTTAGATTAGATTTAGGTTTTTAGGTTTTTAGGTTTTTAGGTTTTTAAGGTTTAGAGTTTATGGTTTAGGGTTTAGGGTTTAGGGTTTGGTGTTTAGGGTTTGGGGTTTAGGGTTTAGGGTTTACGGTTGTAGGTTTTTGGTTTAGGGTTTAGGCTTTAAGGTTTTAAGGTTTAGGGTTTAGGTTTAAGGTTTAGGGTTTAGGGTTTAGGGTTTTAGGGTTTCAAATTTAGGGTTCATGGTTGTAAGTTTAGGGTTTAGGGTTTAGGGCTTAGGGTTAGTTTTAGGGTTTAGGTTTTAGGGTTAGGGTTTTATTTTTTTATTTTTTTATTTTTTAAAATTAAATAAACTAGGTTTAGTTTAGTTTGTTTAGTTTATTTTTATTTTAATTTATTTTATTTTCTATTTTTATATAGGTTTATTTTTATTTTTATTTAGTTTAATTTATCTATTTAAGGTTTATTTATTTTAGTTTAGTTTTTTTATTTTAGTTTATTTTTTAGGTTTAGGTTTAGGTTTATTTTTTAGTTTAGTGTTCTTTTTATTTTATTTTTTAGGTTTAGGTTTTATTTTTTATTTTTAGGCTTAAGTTTAGGTTTTTATTTTATTTTTGTAGGTATTTATTTTAAGTTTATTTTTTAGGTCTTCTTTTTTAGTTTAGGTTTAGGTTTAGTTTTAGTTTATTTTATTTTATTTAGTTTAGGATTAGGTTTTGGTTTAGTTTATTTTAGGTTTAGATTTAGGTTTTTTTTAGTTTACGGTTTAGGTTTTAATTTTTATTTATTTTGAGGTTTATTTTTAAATTTGAGGTTTTTATTTAGTTTCTACTTTAGGTTTATTTTATTTTTATTTTAGGTTTAATTTTTATTTTATTTAGGTTTTTTGATTTTTTTTAGTTTTGTTTAGGTTTTTATTTCTTTTATTTTAATTTTGTTTTTATTTTGTTTTTATTTTTTTAGGTTTCAGTTTAGGTTTATGTTTTAGTTTATGTTTTTATTTTATTTTGGTTTAGGTTTTTTATTTATTTTATTTCTAGATTTTATTTAGTTTAGGTTTAGGTTTTTAGCTTTTTAGGGTTTAGAGTTAGTTTAGGGTTTATGGTTTGTGGCTTAGAGTTTAGGGTTTAGGGTTTATGGTTTAGGGTTTGGGTTTAGGTTTAGGTTTTAGGATTTAGGGTTTAGGGTTTAGGGTTTATGGTTTTCGGGTTTAGGGTTCATGGTTTTTAGTGTTTAGGGTTTAGGTTTAAGGTTTAGGTTTTAGGTTTAGGTTTTATGTTTTAGTTTAGGGTTTAGGGTTTTTGGTTTTTTTTAAAAGAGAATAAATTCATATTCAACATTTCTTTTTTTTTTGTTTCATCAATTAAGTAACACACAAATTTCTAAGACACAAGTGACATAGATAAAATGAAACATATATAATAAACTGAATAGTAGAATTCTCTTGTAAATACAGTTATATAAGTATATGGGATAAGTCATTCTTGATTTATCCAATTCCCATCAGAACCACCGGCCTCTCGAGTAGTAGGATCCACCATAATATCCCTAATCTCTCCCTCCGCCACCACCATGGCTATAACCTCCCTCACCCCTCCTGCCTCCATAACCACCACTCCTTGACCACCACCTCCATATCCACAAGCACTTCCAGATCCCCCACCACCACTATGATAATCGCCTCCTCTGCCTTCCCCTCCATTGCCAGATCTAGACTGAACCTTGTTGATGGTGATGTTCCTACTGTCAAGGTTCACCCATTCTTAGGGTTTAGGTTTATTAGATTTTACAGTTTAGATTTATTTTTTAATTTATTTAGTTACTTTAGGTTTAGGTTTAGGGTTTGGGGTTTAGGGTTAGAGTTTAGGGTTTAGGGTTTAGGGTTTAGGGTTTTAGGTTTTATGATTTTAGGGTTTAGGGCTTAGGGTTACGGTTTTGGGTTTAGGGTTTTTTAGGGTTTAAACTTTAGGGTTTAGTGTTTAGGGTTTAGTGTTTAGGACTTAGGGTTTAAGGTTTTTTTACAATTAAGTAAACTGGTAGGTTTATGTTTATTTAGTTTATTTAAATTATTTTTTATTTTTATTTAGGTTTATTTTTTTTAAGTTAATTTATTTATTTTAGTTTAGGTTTTGTATTTTAGTTTATTTTTCAAGTTGAGGTTTAGGTTTAGTTTATTTTTTTAGTTGAGTTTTATTTTTATTTTATTTTTTAGGTTTAGGTTTTGTTTTTTATTTTTAGGTTTAGGTTTAGGTTTTTATTTTATTTTTGTAGGTTTAGGTTTTAAATTTTTTATTTTAGGTTTATTTTTAGGATTTATTTTTTAGTTTAGGTTTAGGTTTATTTTTAGTTTATTTTCTTATATTTAGTTTAAGTTTAGGTTTAGGTTTAGTTTATTTTAGGTTTTATTTATTTTAGTTTATTTTATTTTAGTTTAGGTTTATTTTATTTTTATTTTAGGTTTAGGTTTTCTTAGTTTTGGGTTAGGTTTTATTTTTATTTATTTTTAGGTTTTATTTTTAGGTTTATTTTTTATTTAGTTTATATTTTATTTTATTTTAGGTTTAGTTTTTATTTTATTTACATTTGTTATTTTTTAGTTTACTTTAGGTTTTTATTTATTTAATTTTAGTTTAGTTTTTATTATTTATTTTATTTTATTTATAAGTTTAGGTTTAGGTTTATGTTATATTTTATTATTTTATTTTGGTTTAGGTTTTTTATTTATGTCTTTTTTAAGTTTTATTTAGTTTAGGTTTAGGTTTTTTTAGCTTCTTAGGGTTTGTTTAAGGTTAATTTAGGGTTTATGGTTGAGGTTTAGAGTTTGGGGTTTAGGTTTAGGTTTAGGGCTTAGGGTTTAGGTTTTTGGGTTTAAGGTTTAGGTTTTAGGGTTTTAGGGTTTAGGGATTAGGGTTTAGGTTTTAGCTTTAGGGTTCAGGTTTTAATTTAGGGTTTAGGATTTTTTATTTTTTTAATAGAGAACAAATTCGATTTAATATTTCTTCTTTTGATTTCATCAACCAAGTAACCGCTTCTAAACACAAGTGACGACATAGATAGAAAATAAGCACACATAGAGCAAATCAAAAACCCTAGATAACTAGAATCATCTCTAGTGTAAAGACATAGTTCCATATAGATATCGGTAGTTCTTTAGTTTCTCTGGTTCTATCAACCACCTTGGCTCAGTAGCAAGATCCACCAATATCCCGATCTCTCTCTTGCCATCACCATGGATAACCTCTGTCACTCCTCCCACCTCCATAACCACTTTTCGACCACCACCATATCCACCGGCCTAGATCCCCATAACCACTGATAATCAACTCTGCCTTAGCCTCCTCTAGATCTACGAACTGGTTGGCTGATGTTCTTGCCATCAAGGTTCTGCTCATTCATAGGGTTTAAGTATTGGTTTAGATTTACTAGGTTTTAGGGCGTAGGCTTATTTTGTAATTAATATTTATTTTTATTTTTATTTTTATTTTTATTTTTTTAGGAAACCCATGGGGTATTTTATTACCACAAAAGAGGGTTACAAGGTCCTTAAAGGGATAAACTCAGGCTACGCTCAAGAGCTACAATCGACCTAAGGAGTAAATCCCATCTAAGTACATCCAAAAGCAAAGAAGACATTAAAGCAATCAAAAGATACAAGATGATTAACATAATAAGCTAAAGGAAGATTAAGGCCAATACTGGATGTGAGAATGCATGATAATATGGAGCAAACACAAGAAGAAGAGAATCACGCAAAGTTATAATGAGAGAGAGATTAGAGGTTAAGGTAATCTGAGACAAAATGATAGATGAAAACAATATAATATGAGAATGATAGTAAGGAATTATGATAGAAGGCTGGCTCAATCACCAAGTTGGCGGATGCAAGTATGAGCATCCAAACTTGAAGGGTTACATCACATGAGCTACTACCAAACCAAAAGGGAGTGAGATCATCACGTCATCGCCAACAAACGTGAGAGTAGCACCCAGGTTGTTGATAGTCTTGTGAGCTTTATGTAACTAAACAAAATCATATCTAAAATAGAGGAAATGGCATGATGAATGATAGGTGTCCCATTCAAGAAAATATCATCAATATAGTCATCGACATGAGAATACATAAACATAAGAGAATGAGCCATCTTTAGAACCTCATGAAAAGGCATATCCAAGAAAGAAAGCACATATAATCCTCCACAAGAAAATTGCGAGGAGATAACTTTGAAATCGCTAATCAAGTCAATGAGCCTATAATTAACACCATCCCAATCATATGATATATAAATGAAACTTTCAGGGCAGGAAACAACCCCCTTTTTAATGTCCATATCAGTAATTGGGAAAAGGCAATTGTAAAGGAAGGCAGCATAGCTCAACACAGGGAATGGACTGCAACCAACCAAAAATAGCACCCTGTAAAGACAGTTAGAGCAACAACTCCAATAGTAGCATTCAGGGCCAAAATTTAGATAATCCAGCTCAACAAACAACCAAGAGAACAAGAAAGCAAAAGGTAGCAACTATCCATAATACCACTCTTTGAATAGCACATAAGGAGCACAACCTATCACACAGAGCACAAAATCGAGATGACGGACCGACATAACGGATGGGCATTGAAAGCCAACCCCAATAAAACCTAATGCAACATTGGAACCCACCATAAAAAAAATCAACAAGTGGATTGAAATGAGTATCAACATTAGAATCGAGAAAAAAAATATAGGATAACCAAGGTAAAACCCAACCAAACGATTAAGATAGCAACATCTAAGGCAGAGGGACAACAAATTGGCCATAAAACTCCACAATCGAGTATGACAATAGTTGATAACCAAATAGATAGAGCATAAAAGCAGTTATCGTGAAGGCGACTCGGAAATCACCAAAACCATCACCATCAGGACAACAATGTCAGAAATAGCATGCAGAGCATGAGACCCTGAAATCCTACAACCAACAATGATGGAGCCAACAGAGGTGTCCTGATAAAACAAGATAGTAAATCTCCAAGATAAGAAACAACCAAAATAGCGAAAACCAGCTAGCTTGCCATAATGCCACTCATCCATATAAGCGATTGCAATAGATACAAGTTTGGTGAAAAAGATGGAAAATATAGTAGAAAAGGTAGACCAATGAATTCGATGATAAGCATAAAATAAACCAATAAGGGGTTCAAAGAAAAGTCCACTAAGCAATCAACAACCCGATAGAGACTTTGAACAATATAATCCAAAACCCCAGGTATGAAGAGTATTAATCCGGTTTAGCAAAACAAAGCGTTAATACCAACAAAGCGGCCAGAGTCCACCCAAAAGCATATATAAATAAAGGAAGGAATAGATAGTGAATAGCTCCCCACCACAAGCCAATCCAGTAAGTGACATTAGAAATGGCGGTGGATGCTTAGTCTCCTTAATCCAATTCTGCCAAGGATAATGACAATAATAACCAGTGGGTTGGTTTTTAACCCAATTATGCATTTAAGATAAATCATTGATTAATTCCAAGCATAACAAAAAAATGATCTTCCAGTTTTGCATGTTCCAATCATAGCATAGGGAGGGAAAACAACAAAGGAAGAACAGCGGATCAGATGTTAGCATCAAAGACAAAAGAAAAATAAAGAAAACTTGAGGCAAGGAAATCGAAATTCCAAAATCAACAATGTGGACATTGTTACGGTTATCGAATTAGGAAAAGCAAATATTACTAAAAGGATATAAAATAGATAATGTATGAGTTCAAGTAACAAAATACCCACAACCTCAAATCTGAAATGATAATCCCTAACTCAAAGGATCATGGAAAACAAAACCAAAAAAGAAGATTGAAGTAGCCTCAAGGTGCCATATCGATAACAACTAAGAGAAGTTATCAATAGGTTGACCATAGGATAATCCATTAAGAGTTGTGAGAACATAAAAGGATCCGTAATAAAAAGAAGAAATCGTATGGGAAAGCAGAAGGGTTGAAAATAGCCATGTGTGATCAAAAATAGCCGTTGATATTAGTACAAGCAGTTGGGAAATCATGATTCAAAAGACAACCATAAATCACAAAGACGATATGTAAAGAGGACCCAAAAAGCCAATGAATAGCATTGAAAGAATAACACAATTCCATTCACGCAAGAGATATTAGAGTAGACATGGGATATCACAGAAAATAGCGACAATAAGGAAAATTGCAACCAATTGGTGCTCAATAGTAGTCTAAGAGCAAGAGATAGCAAGTTGCTTAGTCACATTAAGCCAATAGCCAAGGATAATCATAGTAATAAATGGGTTGGCCAATAACCAAGTTATGCATATAAGATAAACCATTGGTTAAATTTAAGCAGAACAGAAGAAAGATCTTCAAGATTTGCATGCTCCCATCATAGCATGAAGGGTGAAAACAACTGCAGGAAAGACCAACATCATCCTAAATGTTAGCAACAAGAGCAAAAAATGAAACAAAAAAGAGGGTAAACACAAGAAGAACCAAAAGAGAGGACAACAAGAAAATCCATTCCTGGAATAGAAGACAGCCAAAGAAAAAACAATTAATCTTCGACAAGAGCAATAAAAAAGAACTTGACCAAAGCCCCAATCTCGAAACATCAGAAAGGATCTCCGGGTAAAATGTAAATAATCAATAAACTCCATCCAAGACAAAAAATAAAAGTGCAGAAGAAATAAAGAATGCCGAGATTCCACCCAAGCAAGTTACACAATAGGGCCATAAGGTGTAGGGAGGTCAGACTGTAAGAAAACAAAAAAAAATAGCCATAGCAGGTGGAAGAAAAGAAGGAAGCCCCCCACAATAAGATCCCACCAAAGGGACCTAGCAGAATCAAAAAATGGATTTCAAAGAGAGCATGCTGAGTGAGATCTAGTTTCCAGTAAAGACAACAGCCAAGAAGATAAATATCAGCAAAAGGGCCAAAAAGCCACTTCATGCAGAAGAATAAAGTAAAGGATAATTTCCAAAAATAAAAGAGAAACATCTACTCCAATCTAGAGTTAAAAGAATATCGAAGAGCCAAGATCTAATAGAGGAGACAAGCAGCATGGCAAAAGCCATCCAGTAGTCATTATGAAATAAAATCCAACAACCAATCAGTAAATCATCAAAATAAATATTGCAACCAGCATAGTGGACAATAATACAATGCATAGAAATAACATAAATAACTAAGATGCTCCAAGCAGTAATATCTTTGAGAACCAGCATATTGTAGAAGTTAATGGGAGTAGCTAAACCCATCAAAAAAAAAATCTCCATCCAAATGATTAAACCTCCTAGATTAGGAATGCAAAGATTGGTATAAGAAACCCAAGTAGGTGGGGTTATAAAACCAATAGAACACAAAGCTCAACATAATTCCTATGTCGATTATCCAGATGCACATAGCTCAACAGAACCTTTTATCAATGTAAATGCCAAAAGGAGCCTCCAAATGAAGGAGGAGCTATTAAAAAACCAAATCATGACACAAAGATCCAGACACCAAGTTTTATCCATGTGAAGCATCCACAAAAGGCACAAAAAGGAACAGAAAACCAAAAAGTAAAGAAGCATACAGATAAAAGACGAATGGACAGAAAACATCAAAAATTTAGATTAAGTTATGAGATAAGGAAACCCAGAATTGTCCAAGTTGACCAGCCCACGCAAGTGTTTGGGTAAGGTGTGTTGATCAAAGAAGATGATACCATTGGATCTAGCACCCAGATTGGCAAGGCAATTAGCACAAGCATTTCCTTCACGCCAAACATGTGTGATGTTAAAATTCAGTTGGGAAAGAAGAGATCTAGTTTGCTTGAGGAGGTACAATTGGTCGCTCATCTTAGTGGAAGTCAAAAGATCAATCAGAAGATAAGCATCCACCTCGATCCAAATATTGATCCAGCCATTTTGGAGACAAATCTCAAGAGCTTTGAAGACTACCATAAGTTCAGAAAAAGGGACAATACAAGAAATAAGGGGATAAGCAAAAGCACATAGGACTATACCCTTAGAGTTCCTGAAAATGCCACCACAACCAGAGCCATTATGAGAGACAGAGCCATCAGTATTGATTTTAATAATATGATCAAGAGGTTTTTTCCAATAGACAATCTTGTCATTTTGACAAGAAGTTGATCCGCAAATTTATGCCTTATTGGCCACAAATTTATAGCCTTTGAAATGTTTGTAATGAATGAGATTGGCTTTAAACAAGTCACAAATTTTGTTTTAGTTCTAGCAATAATCCTCACATGGTTCATAGGGATCCCACGGTGTTTGCATCATTTGGTCCATCCATATGAACCAGATAAGAGTGATAGCAATGATAACTTTAATGTGACCTTTAATAGTATTATCAAAATAAATTTTGAGAAGTTGATATAAAGTAAGAGAGCCATTGAAATTGGCAGTGTTAAAAAGATCATCATACCAAATCCAAAGTTTACAAGCAATGACCCCATTAACAAAGACGTGATTAACATTCTCAATATGAAAACAACATTGACATTTAGAGGGTAAATGGAACCCTTTACCCCACAACAAGGAATCAACGGGGATAAAATTTTTTAGAGTACGCCAAGTAAGAATAGAATAAGAAATAGGGATATTGTTATTCCAAAGTTTAGAGAATACATAGGAGGAATCATGAGTATCTTTAATGTGGAGCCACACATTTTTGAGATTGAAGTCACCATTATGAGAGAGCTTAAAGAGAATATGATCTTGATTTTGAGGAGTGATAGGAATAGTAGTAACCATATTCCAGAAAGTAAAAGGGATAAAATCAGCAAGCTTACTATTGTTCCACTTATTGTTATGCCAGAAAGAGTTTACTCTAATAGCGGAAGTGGAATGAGTGTAGAGTAAGTCATCCATGGAACCACAACCACTCCAGTTATCTTGCCAAAAGAAAGAGGTACCAGAGTTGATGCCCCAAAAAATTAGGGATTATGCATCCCATTTGACAGAACAAAGTCTTTTCCACACAGGAGAGTCACCCGGCTTAAAGGGACAAATGAGGGGGTGCTTACCCTGGCAATATTTAGCTCATGAAATTAGCCAGAGACTATGATTACTCCTAAAATTCCACCAGAGTTTATAGGAAAAGGCATTGATAGCTTCATTTATGGATTTACAACCAAGACCACCTTCATCAAAGTGCCACAACTTTTAAACCAAGAGGTCCATTTTTTTTAGAAGAGGTATTGGAGCCCCAAAAATTTATTTAAGAGACGCTCAATGATGCTAGAGATGGTACACAATGGTTTGGATGAGATATAAAGGCATGGAATTAAGAGTGCTCTTAATCATGGTTAGCCTATCACCAAAAGAGAGTAAATGAAATTCCCAAACCGAAATTTTATTAGAAATTTTTTGAATAAGGTCATCAAAAAGATGAGATCTTTTCTGACCTTTAAAAAGCGGAGCCCTGAGGTAATTGATGGGAAGTTGACTTTGCTTAAAATTAGTAATCGGAGATTTGAATCTATTAGGAATCTTAGAGGGAATAAAATAGCATTTTTTTCATTAAGGAAGAGACCACTAACTTTGCCAAAATCATTTAAGAGATTCTTAATATTTTTAACATGTTGAAGGGAGGCATTACAGAAGATTATAAAATCATCAGCAAAGCTAAGATGAGAAACAGGGAAACCACCATGTGTTTTAAAAGCCATGTTAGGTTTTTTGATGAAAAGGTCATTGAGGCTTCTCGAAAGATATTCGACAGCAATGATAAAAAAGGAGAAGAGGGTCACCTTGACACAAACCATGGCTCAAGAAAAGAAACCAAGGGACTCACCATTTAAGATGAAAACCGATGTTAGTGATACAACTTTTATAAGTCGGATAAAATGATCGAGAAACCAAACAAATGCAAGATTTGGAAAAGGAAATCCAGAGGTTGTCAAAGGCTTTAGAGATGTCCAGTTTGAAAAGCATATTACCTCTAGAGAAACATCAATGTCATGAACCAGCTCTTGAGAGAAGAATATTATCGATATGGCTCTATTTTAATGAAACCAGTTTGATTAGGGAGATGATTTTATGGAGCGGGGCTAATCCTATTATTAGTGAGTTTAGCAATGAGTTTTGGAAAAAGGTACAAACTAATAGGTCTAAAGTCACCCCTGATTCAGATTGATGGTTTTGGGAATAAGGACAATAGAAGTACTTGAAAAATATCTAAGAATAGAGCCATCAAGGAAATCAATAACATTAACAAGATCGATTTAATAAAAGGCCAACAATGTTGAAAGAAATGAGTCGTGAAACCATCGACAGCAACAATCATTATTCATGCTATTGAGAATACTACTATCGCTGAGGACGATAGTGAGCAAATGGTTATCCTCATTGGTAATCATAGAAGAGATAAGATGGGTGTTGAGGGGTTTCTAACGGGATTAGAATTTAATAAATTTTGAAAGTGATGTATGACAGAATCCTTGATTTCATTATTATTAGTTATCCAGCCACCATTAGCCACCATTAGGGTTCTTAATTTTCTTAATCGAGTTTAGAGCTTTTCGTTTATTGCAAATAGCATGGAAGTACCTAGTGTTTCTGTCACCATCAGCAATATGTTTGCTAGCTTTTTGACGCCAATAGGTTTCCTCCATATTTTGGTAATTAATCAAACTATCTTTGGCGCTCAACTCTTCAAGCTTACTGGGGTCATTAAGACAGCCTCTTCAAGTGAACAAACCACTTGTTCCATAGCTTTAAGATTGGTAAAGAGATTTTTAAAAATATGCTTGTTCCACCAATTGAGGTTTTATTTAAGCCTCTTGAGCTTAAGCCAAAGCTGAAACATGCCTTTAATGGTATTATCTAGGTGAACAGGAGCCATCCAGTTAGTGAAAACAACATTAGTGAAATCACCATGTTGGGTCCACATATTTTGGAAACGAAAAGATGAGGGAATAGGAGGGTTAGTGGGGGGAGTTTTGATAGAGATCAAAAGGGGGCATGATCAGAAAAAGTCCTGCTCAAATGTTCAACAGTGAGAGGCCATTGATTAATCCAAAGAGAATTAAAGAGGTCCGACACGCCAAAGTCTTGAGAGACACGTAATCGACCACAAAACCAATGTCAATCGATAATCTAGGATCATATTAGAGAAGTCTTCCATGGAATGAAGGTTAGGAGAACATCCTCCTCCTTTCAAGAAGCAATGATAGTGTTGAAATTGCCCCAACCGGGAAGGAAGGAGGCAAAGGTTCTTAAATGATTCCAAAGGATGTTCCATCGACTTATTACAAGCATAGATAAAGGAACCAAAAGCCAAAAGTCACCTAAAGAAATTTTGACATTAAGCAATTGATCAAGATCATCAATGATGGAAATGGTGATTGAATTATCCCAAAAACACCAAATTTTATTATTAAGATTGAAGAAGAAATTTTGAAATCCAAGCGATCTAGCAACATAAGCAATTTTGGAAGAGTTAATGAAAGGCTCAATAATAACAAGAAGTTTGTTATGAAGCAGAGCTCTAACACGCATGGGAGTGTCCCACAACCCCGGATATTCCAAATAAGAAAATTTATCATAACAAAAATTTCAAAAAAGAAAAGATAGAAAAGGAAAATGAAAAAAAGGAAGAGAGAAGGACATAATTATTTATGAGGTGTAAGGGAAGAACGTGTGGTTCTAGTGAAATTATTATTAGTCATTTTGGCTTTATAAGATTTTTTTAAGAACAGTTTGGAAAGGTCTATCAGAATCCAAAGTATCTCCATCAGAAAGGGATTGGTTTTGTTTTTTAGAGTAGAGGCTTCATCAATGTTTTAGTAGTGGTGATTTCTCCTTCTTGATCGAGTTAGGATGAGAAATTTGGATACGAGTATCACTCGTAGAAGTAGAGGGGAGGTTCTTGCACCATTAATAGTGCAAATAACATTTCCATTGCCATGATGCATATTGTATTTTGGTCTAACACCAAGGATCAACATTATTTTGATCCAATGTAAAATTTCCATTCATCATTAAGATTCAAATTAAGCAAAGGTTTATCATGAGAAGCCAAGTTATTGCAAGTAGGAGTAGTGCTAGGTTAGTCTCAAGACACACAATAGTAGTATGTATACCTAGCTCGACATGTTTTTCATTAGACAAATCAATAGGTACTAAAAGGGTGTAGGAGGATGTATTCCATTATGAGTATTTTTTGGCACATAAGCTAACTTATTGGTTTTCCTTGTTCCAAGAGAGGTACTAGTGTCTGAGATATTCTTTTTTAAGGTTAGGGTGTAACACAAAGCATTCGTGTGATCATGGCCATGGATCTTACGGAGAAAAAAGACGGAAATTTTCAAATTCAACTTTTGATTATATCCAAATTTTTGAACCAATCCAAACTTCTTGGGGTATTTTTTGGTAATGTCAATTTCAACCAAGATGCGCAAATGATGGTCGAGATCTAGTGGCGTGTTTGATCAATTTGAAGGGGTCTACCAAATAGAGCCCCAACCGCAAACAAAACTTGATGAGTAACATAGTGAATTCTCATGTTGGGAAAAAGCCATAAAGGAACAATAGGGATTCTTCCTTGACATCAAAAAGGGGTGACCATTTCAAGAGCCGCATTTGGCAATTATACACAAAATAGGAGCAACAAGCAAAGACATGAGAATAATCTAAATCATTTGATAATTGAATGAGGATGTGTCAAGGATCAATCAGTCCAATAGTGAAAACTCCCGAAAGCTTTAAGCTATGAAAGAAAGATCAAATATTATCTAGAGGTAAAGAGAATTTACAACCAAAGAGAACTTGAAGGCTTAGCTATTTCTCCACATCCTGGTCAGAACACATGACAACCGACAATCCATGAAAGGATGTAGAAATTAAATTAATCGAGGCATTAGCATAAGGGATCTTACCAGAAAGAGCGTCCTTAAAGGACTTTATAGTAGTGCATTTGAGCAATCGATCCAGTACCTTTAGGGTCGGAGGTTAAAGCGATCCTCAGTAAGCTGAGTTTGAGGGTGGTGCCTTCACCATTGATCAATCTAGTTAGAATCACATAAGCTACCAGGGGATGCTCAAACAAGCAATTTGACAACGAGCATGATCGGGGAGGCCTGAATTGCTACCAAACCGCAGAGAATAGCACGAGAACACAAAATCACCACAAAATTTCTAGAGAGGGAGCGCAGCCGAGAGGAAAGGAGAGTTAGACTTTAGGTTTAGGTTTAGGGTATGGGGTCAAGGGTTTAGGGTTGAAGGTTAGGGTTTAGTTTATGCTTTTAGGGTTTAGGGTTTAGGGTTTAGAGTTAGGGTTTATGATTTATGGTTTAGGGTTTAGGGTTTAGGGTTTATGCTTTTAGGGTTTAGGGTTTAGGGTTTAGGGTTTAGGGTTAGGGTTTATGATTTATGGTTTAGGGTATAGGGTTTAGGGTTTAAAGTTTAGGGTTGTAGGTTTAGGGTTTAGGTTTTATGGTTAATGGTTTATGGTTTAGAGTTTAGGGTTTAAGATTTATGGTTTATGGTTTTTTTAAAATTAAGTAAACTAGTAGGGTTAGCTTTATTTAATTTATCAAGTTTATTTTTTTTTATTTAGGTTTTTTTATCTAGTTTATTATATATTTTATCGTTTGGTTAATAATTTTTTTTGGGGCTCCAATAATTCTACCCAAGTAATACATTGGACATCTTGGAACAAATGTTGTGGTCTTTTTGGTGAAGGTGCTTTTGGTTACAAACATATTCGTGAAGCTATCACCGCTTTCTCTCATAGCTCTGGTGGAACTTTAGAAAGAATGATAGCCTTTGGGCTAATTTTATGATGGAAAAATACTACCAAGGTAAACAAACTCTTATATGTGCTTATAAAGATGGAGACTCTACGATTTGGAAAAGGCTTTGCTCCACTGAATGGGTTATCGAATCCTTAATATCTTAGGGTATTCATTCACGTTCTTCTTTCTTTTGGCAAGACAATTGGATTGGCAATGGCTCTATTGACACCCTTTTATCTACCCACTCTACTACTGCTATCAAAGTAAACTCTTTTTGGCTTAATAACAATTGGTATGAAAGCTAACTTATGAATTATATCCCTATTTCCCTTTTTGACAAGTTTAGAAATATCCCCATTTCTTCTAACAAACCTGATCAAATTCTTTTTAAGCTTTCTTATAATGGTGATTTTGTTCTGAAAAAGGTTTGGAATTTTATTAGAGATAAACAGAACCCCTCTAATGTCTTTACTAAACTTTGGAACAATATCATTCCCATTTCTTATTCGATTTTAGCTTGGAGGATTTTGAATAACTTTATTCTTGTGGACTCTTTGCTCTGGATTAAAGGGTTTTATTTACCATCTAAGTGTTATTATTGCTTTCATATTGAAAAAGTAAATCATATTTTTTCAATGGTGCTATTTCTTTTAAATTATGGCTTTGGTATGTTGATTTATTTTATACCAACTATTTTCATGGTACTCTTTCTTTATATCAACTTCTTGAAGTTTGTTCCAAAAAAATTATGAAAGGTCATATCAAAGTTTTAATTGATATTACCCTTATCTGGATCATCTAGATGGATAGAAATGATGTTAAATATTGTGGTACTCTTATGAACCATAAAAGGATCTTGGCTAGAACTAAAGAAAAAAATTCATGCTCTGTTTAATACCAATCTTATTAGTAACATTCATTTTAGAAGTTATAAATTTGTGGCTAAAAAATTGTGTATCATTCTGCCTAATTTTGACCCTCATAAAGGTGCTAGGATTATCCATTAAATCAACCTAAAAAGAACTTGATTAAAGTGAAAACTGATGGTTCTATGGCTTCCAATAAATATGGTTGTGGTGGTATCCTTAGGGATTATAAAGGTACTATCATCTGTGGTTCTGCCTATCCTTTCAAAGCCTATTTTGTTATTTTCTGAGCTTATGGCTATTAATAAAGCTATTAAATTTGTTTGAATAGAGGTTTCCTCAACATCTAGATTGAAGTTGATGCTCTCTTCTTGACATGCATAATTTTAATAGAAATGGGAATGCGAGTTATTTTATCTTCTTAATCATACAAAAAATCTTCTTTATCAAGTATGTTTTAAAATTTTCCATATCCTTCATGAAAGTAATGCTTGTGTTGATTTCTTGGCTAATTTAGGTGCCAAATTAACAGATTTTACTTTATTTGACAACCAAACTTTGCCTAAACTATTAAGAGACTTCGTTAATCTGGATAATACGGGATTGCCTTATCTGAGAATATAGTTTATTGGCTTGGTTTTTTTATCTGTTGGTTTTTTATGATCCTTTGCTTTTTGTTACCCTTTGTTAAACCCTCTTTGGGCTGTGGTCATATGTTTATTTTCACTCTTTAGCCTGAGGTAGTTTTTTTTTTGACCTCTTACTTTTAGGTTGGCCTGACATTTTCTATCTGGTGGTTATTATCATTGTAGTCTGGGTTGGTTTGGTTTTTGACTGGTCACTTTGTCTCTTGGTGTGTTTATACAATTTTTCATTGCCTATTTTGGTAATCTCCTTTGGGATGGGCTTTGCTATGTAGGTTTTCCTCTTGTATGGGTTTGCCTCATTTATGGTGGTTGCAAACTTACGATTTGTATCTACGTGGTGGTTGACTAGGTGGCTTTGTTGGTTGGATAGGTTAATTAGTAGTGTTAGATGGTTAGGTTGGTTAGATTTTAGCTATTTTTTTCCTTTTATGTTGGTGACATACGTGGGGGGTTGTTGGTGGTTTATTATTGGCTTGATTATGGCTTGGTGGAAACTTCGGATTGGTTGTTATTTTCTCTATTTTGTTGACTGGGGCTTAATGCTCTATTTTGTTGATTTTGTTTTTGCTCTTTTGGTTATGGTTTTGACCTCCTCCTATTTTGGCCTTCCCTCTACTGACTTTGGGTTTGGTTATTATTATGGGTTGTCTAATTATTGGCATTTTAGTGGGTATTCTATTCTTGGATGTCTTGGGTGATTTTGGCTTGATGGCTGCTATTGGTTTTACATTGACTTGGGTTTTCTGCTACTTTGGTGGTTGGCTAAGAGGCCATGTTAGCTGGCTGGATTGGTTGGTTGTCTCTCTATTTGGTGGTTTTTTGGCTATTTTTTTTCTTTTCCTTGGCTGTTAGGGTCATTCCTTTATTGGTTACTAATGATGGGCTATTCTCTGGTGGCTGCCTTATGGATTTTTTACTTAGCTACTTTGGTTGGAGGACTTTTAGTTGGCTTTGGAATATTGGTTGGTTGCTTTTCTCTTTGTTGGAATTTTTTCTTCTCTTCTTGGCTAATTTGTTGGAGCCTTTGTCTTGACCGATCCTTGCCTTCTAAATTGGGAATTTTGGTTTTTGGTGATCGGTGGTTGTCTTTGGCCCCCTTTTGTGTGTGCTGGCTTTGGATGTTGGCTTGTATCAGGTATGTTGGTGGTGGTTTTGGTAGTTCTACTGCTTGGTTTCATTATCTTTCCCAATGATCTTGTAGAACTGGGTTGCTAGCTTTATGTGATTGTGAGTTTTGTTTCATGTGGTTGGTGGCATGTATGATGGCTATGATGGTTTTGATGTTACTCACCTCTCTCTAGTTGGTAGCTTTATATATGATTGTAACCCTTCTTTATGAAGTTGGATGCTCATATGTATTGTTGCCCCTTGAGATGATCTTAATTGAGCCTCAAACTTCTCTTTCTCTTTTCTATCCTTTATCTTATATCTTTTTTTTAGCTATGACTTTGCCTTGGTAGTTTTTTTTCAGTTTCTTTAGGTTGGAACTTTATAGGGACTAGTCTCAGTCATCCCTAGTGTTGTTGATGTGGATCTTGCTTATGTTGCTTTCTCAAAGGAATCATGAACTGCTTACTTAAACTTCTTTTATTTTCATGTTTTATTTTAGTTTTACTCTGCTTTCTTATGTTTTTAGATGTTGTTTTGCTTTTCTTCTATAATATACTTACATGGGGTTTAGCTCTTTAGGTTTCTTGTAGCTATGTGAGCGAGATTGAGCCACTTTTAAGGACATTGTATCTTTTACTTTTATGGTAATAAAAAAATCCTAAACCCTAAACCCCAAATCACAAACCTTATACCTAAAGCAAAAGTAACTAAATAAAAAATAATAAACTTAAACCCTAAAACCTAATTAACCTAAACATAAACCTAAACCCTAAGAATGGGCAAAACCTTGACAACAAGAACATAACCGTCAACCAGGCTCAGTCTAGATCTGGTGGAGGAGGCGAAGGCGGCAGTTATCGAAGTGGTGGTGGCAGATCTGGGGGCGCTTGTGGATATGAAGGTGGAGATCAGAGCAGTGATGGTTATGGAGGCAGGAGGAGCGACGAAGGTTATAGCCATGGTGGTGGTGGAGGGAGAGATCAGGGATATGATGGTGGATCCCGCTACTCGAGAGGGCGGGGTGGTTCTAATGGGAACTGGAGAAACTGAAAAATGACCAATCCGATCTACTGCTTATGGAACTGTGTCTTTACATAAGAGACAATTCTAGTTATCTAAGGTTTTTTATTTGCTTTATGCGTGCTCATTTTTTATCTATGTTATCGCTTGTGCCTTAGAACACTTGGTGTGTTACATGGTTGATGAAATAAAAAGAAGAAATGTTGAATCTAAATTTATTCTCATTGAAAAAAAAAAACAAAAAAACACTAAACCCTAAACTAAAACCTAAACCTAAAACCTAAACCCTAAATCCTAAACCCTAAGCCCTAAAAACCCTAAACCTTAAACCTTAAACCTTAAAACCAAAACCCTAAACCGTAAAACCCTAAACCCCAAACCCTAAAACCTAAACCCTAAACCCTAAACCTAAACCCTAAAACCCTAAACCCTAAATTCTAAACCCTAAACCCTAAACCCTAAATCATAAACCTTAAACCCTAAACCCTAAACCATAAACCTTAAACCCTAAACCCTAAACCATAAATTAACCTTAAACCCTTAAAAGCTTAAACCTAAACCTAAACATAAACTAAATAAAACCTAAAAATAAAATAAATAAAAATACCTAAACCAAAATAAAATAAAAATATAATAAAATAAAAACCTAAACTAAAACCAAAACATAAACCTAAACCTAAACCTAAACTTAAACCTAAAAAGAATAAAATAAAAAATAAAAAGTAAACCTAAATAAAATAAATAAAAGCTTAAACTAAACTAAAAAAAATAAAATACCTAAATAAAATAAAAACTAAGCCTAAATTAAAACTAAAATAAAAACTAAGCTTAAATTAAAAATAAAATAAACCTAAAATAAAATAAAATAAAAACTAAATAAAATCCTAAACCTAAAAAATTAACCTAAAAATAAATAAAAAATAAAACATAAACCCTAAACTAAAAAAACTTAAACCTAAAATAAAAATAAACCTAAACCTAATCTAAAATAAACTAAACTAAAATAAATAAAACCTAAACCTAAACCTAAAAAAACTAAACCTAAACCTAAACCTAAACTTAAACTAAATAAAAAAAAAAAATTAAAAATTAACCTAAACCTAAACTAAAAAAATAAAACTTGAAAATAGACCTAAAAAAAACTTAAACCTAAACTAAAAAATAAATAAAATAATAACCTAAACCTAAACTTAAAAAATAAAAAATAGAACTACCTGAAAAAACAAAATAAAAATAAAAATAAACTAAAAAATAAACATAAACTTAAACCTAAACTTAAAAAATAAACTAAAATAAAAAATATAAACTAAAATAAATAAAGCTAAAATAAATAAACTAAACTAAATAAAAATAAAAATAAAAATAAAATAAACTAAAATAAAAAAATACATTAAATAAACCTAAACCTATCAATTTACTTAATTTAAAAAATTATAAATAAAAAAACTAACCCTGAACCCTAAACTATAAAACTAACCCTAAACCTAGAATGCAAAACCCTAAACCCTAAACCTTAAAAATCTAAAAACCTAAACCTAAAATAAATAAAACCTAAAAAAATAAATACATAAAAACTAAACCTAAATATTAAAATAAAATAAAACCTAAACTAAAACATAAACCTAAACTAAACCTAAACTTAAAATAAAACAAAATAAAAAATAAAACTAAAATAAAATAAAATAAAATAAAACCTAAAATAAATTAAAAATAAAATAAACCTTAAAACCTAAATATAATAAAACTAAACATAAAATAAAATAAAATTAAAATAAAATAAAATAAAATAAAACTAACTAAAATCTAAACCTAAAAAATAAACATAAAAATAAAATCTAAACACTAAACTAAAAAACCTAAACTTAAAATAGAAAAAATAAAATAAACCTAAACCTAAACTAAAATAAATAAAACCTTTACCTAAACCTAAAATAAACTAAACCTAAACCCGAAATTAAATAAAATAAAATAAAATACAAATAAACTTAAACCTAAACTAAAATAAAACCAAAAAAATAAACCTAACATAAAACCTAAAACCTAAACCTAAAAAAAAAATAAAATAAAACCTAAACTTAAACATAAACTTAAAATAAAAAAAATAAAACCTAAACCTAATAAATAAAATTAAAATAAAACTAAACAAAAATTAAACATAAACCTAAATCTAAACCAAAAAATAAACTAAAATAGAAAAACTTAAAATAATGATAAATAAAAAATAAACCAAAAAAATAAAACTAAAAACTAAAATAAATAAAAATAAAATAAATAAACCTAAACCTACCAATTTACTTAATTTTTAAAATATCCTAAAACTTAAACCTAATCCTAAAACCCTAAACCCTAAACCCTAAAACCATGAACCTAAAACAAAACTACCCTAAACCCAAAACCACCCTAAACCTACAACAACCTAAACCACAACCCAATCCTAAATTGTTTACCCTAAACCCTAAACTCTCAAACCTAAACCTTAAATCCTAAACATTAAACTCTAAAACTAAACTAAACTAAACCCAACCCTAAACCCAAACCCAAAACCCTAAACCCTAAACCCTAAACTTATTTTCATATTTTGGTCTAAGCTGGGTTATGTTTTTGACCTCTTGCTTTGCTGGTTGGCACTGGTGTTTCCTATCCTTCCAGCCTAGGTTGGCTTGGTTTTTTTGGCCTGGTGGGTTCTATCTTCTCTGCCTTATTACTCTAGTTATTAGTGGATGAGATGGATTTATATTTTATTTTATTTTCACATTGGTTGGTTTGTTGGCTCTCCTTGAACTTGAATTACTTTATGTTAGTTTTCATGGTTGGATGGGTGGCCTTCTAGTGGGAGCTATTGGTTGTTACCTTTCTAGGCCTTCTTTAGAGAATTTTCTAGTTACTTTTTTGGGGTTGCCTCCAGTCATTTTATTACTAGATACTTCTTTTGCCTTCATTTTATATTTGGATATTCTCATTAGCCGGTTATTAGACATTTTGTATTATTATTATGCATCTTATCGATTTAGTATTTGTTGCTAGGGAAGTTTGGTTTTTAGGCTGGCCCTTCCTAGCTGCTATTATTGCCTTTCTATGGTGGTTGTGCTTTTTTTGTACCTTTCTTGTGTGGTGCTTTGTTGGTTTTTTACTTATCCTTGGCTAGTGGGGATGCTTCCTTTATTGATTACTTATGATGGGTTGTTCTCTGGTGGTTTCCTTATGGCTATTTTACTTAGCTGGTTTGGTTGGAGGACTTTTAATTGTCCTTGGAATCTTGGTTGGTTGATTTTTATCCTTGTTGGTCTTTTCCTTCTTCTTAGACAATTTGCTAGAGCCTTTTTCCTTATTAGTTGATTTTTAATAAAATTTTAACCTCTCTCTCTCTCTCATCTTCCTTCATGTAAATGTGGTCAAAGCTATCCCTGAATCTCATTCCATCTTCACTCTCTGAATCAGCCGCATGTGAGGAGCGTCTCATCCTCTTGCCGATTTGGTTCTTCCTCCCCTCCGATCAAATCGAAGGCTAGCCACACACCTCCCTTTCTTTTCCTTCTTCGAGTAGACCAAACTAAAGACTCATGCTTGACACTCTTATCCATGAGCAAGCTTCATCCTCGAGCCCACAAGTCGAGGCATAACCTAGAGAATATTAATCACCAACTTAATGCAAAATCCAGTCCTCTTTAAACTCATTTTGGTTGCTGGCATTCTTCTCATCTTTCTCATTTTTAGTTCAACAGGATCATGCTACAGCATCGAGCCTCTCTCCTCTCGCCTTTTCTACTAGATAGCCAACACTTGATCTTCTCCACATTTCCTTACAAAAAATGCCGCTACAACTTTAATCTCATATATGTTGAATCTCCTTTCCTTCTTCTAGCTTGCATTCCACTACCTCCATTCTCCATCCGGTTTCCTCCATTGGACTATTTGAACTACTCTTCTCTACATAACCCAAGTGCATGTAAGGAAGATAATTCCCTTGCTTAATTATTATGTCCATGAGAATGACAAAGCTCGGAAAGCAGATCGTGAGTGAGCTTATGGGATACTTGGTGAGGAGGCAAGCAGAAACATTTAGCCAAGATCTCATGTCTCAAGAAAGTTTCAAATTGACCATTCAACAACTCTATCTTCAATCGAGGAGGTGTTTAAAGTAAAACATATCAAGAGAAGTAATGCTAGTGAAGTATTGATCCAACCCAACAACATTTCACGAGCTTCATTTCTTTAAATGATGCCACCTCTTGTAAATCCACCAAACATTAGATGAGGAATAATTCTTAAATGCTTAGAAAGTCTTAGATCTTATGTTTGATGTGTTGAATGCAGCATCGTTAGGATCCAACCTTTAGAACCTGCACTTTACTTTTAATCCTTTTGGCAAGAGTTTAGATAAAAGCAAAACTATTTATTTTATGTGTTTGAAATGAATAGTTTTGATTAGTCAAATGTAGTAATTTGATTCCACCTATCAAGCCATGATTAACTCGGGTCATTTGATTTTTATCAAATGATCATGATTAATCCTTATTTTATTTATTATTTAATTCAATGATCTAAAAAGGAGTTAATCAATCATTAGAATTCCAAACAAAATGAAAAAAAGAAATAATATGTGATCAAACAAAATAAAAAAAGTGTAAATTAAATTATCATAAAATTTAAGTAAAACATAGTATAAAAAGAGAAAACAAAATTAACTAAACTAATAGTATTATAAATATTATAATCAATATAAAAGTTGTTTGAACATAATTTATGAAAGTCAATTATAAAATCAATTTAATATTTAATTATTATATGTTAATTCTAAAATCAAAAGAAAATTTTGTTATGTGACATATCCTTAATTATAATTAACTCAACTATTACAATTGGTATGCTTTATTTGATTAATTATTCATATAAAATTTGGAGGAATTCATTTATTGATATATATATATATATATATATATATATATATATATATATATATATATATATATATATATATATATATATATATATATATATAAACTTACATCCCTTAGAACATAGACAATTGAAGTCAAAAGAAAATATGAGAAAACTTGTATAATTCATATTCTAAATATCATAATCAAATCAAATAAACATAAAATTAAATATAAACTCTAAAGTTATAAATCACATCCAATTACTCCAAATTCAAATCAATATCAAAATAAGTTAAACAAAAAAATAAAATCCAAATAACAAACCTATTGAACTAAGATAAGAGAATAATCATTAAGCTAAAGAGATAATCATTTATATAAACTAGATGGCTAAATTTAATAAGTTAAACCCTTAATTGGAATTCAAATAAAAGAACACATTAAACTTCAAATAAATTATAAGTAAATTAAAATACATTCTCCAATCCAAATCTTAAATAAAATAATAAAAAATCAATGAATTTAAACAAACATCAAAATGACAAAAATCATATGAAATTAAAACCAAAAAAAAGAAGAAAAGCATTAGATATTAAAGATATTGAATTATCAAAATTTAATTAAATCAAAACATCAAATCCAAAATTAATCAATTAGAATATATGAAATTAAACAAAGTTAAACTTCATTAGATATTAAGGATATTTAATTATCAAAATTTAATTAAATCAAAATATCTAATCCAAAAGTAATCAATCAAAATACACGAAGATTAAGTAAACTCAAATTTTAAAAATCTAAATTAAATCAAATAAATAGTAATCAAATCAAATCAATCACATAAATTCAAATGGGCTAATTAAGATAGTTAAAGACCTTAGTTAGACTCTTTATGAGTTAGGATGTAGAATTTGGTGAGTTCCATCCAAAAATGGAATTCATTCAACTCTTCATTCTTGAAAACTAAATATCACTTTAACCAAATAAAAGTGAAATAAAAATGGAAAATAAATCATTAAATCATTTAAATTGAAACCACCCAAAGGAAAAGAAAATTAAACAAATTCAAACTCCAAATTGAAACTTAAACTAAAGAAGCCTAGTAAGTCTTCACAAAGCCCTTTTTCACACACTAGAATACTAGGTCACCACCTAGAATTAGGTTAGATGTGTTGATTGTATGGTTGATGTTGCATTTTATTTTGTGATGTAATTTTTTTTATATTGGATGTTAGGAATGTGGATCGTGGATGTTAGGTAACATTTTTTTTTGCAAGGGATTATGCTTAAGGGCTTAAAATAAATTTAAATGCTCTCTATGGGTTTCTTAAGCCCCTAAGCATAATCAAAGCTAGACAGTGGGCTTGATTACCCGTGTTGCTAAGTCCAAATTATAAATATAACTACTTGAGTTGTATGTGTGTTTAGCTAACACTTGTTTTGTGTGTAGTTAGATTTACTTTTCTATTTATAATGTAATTTTGCATTAGAATTAGGATTAGTGCTATTTTAGGATGAGCATTGACTATTAGGGCCATGTGATGCCTTAAAGGGCTTGTGGACTACTATGTCGATAGAATCTCTTCATAACTACATGGCCTTTAAACTCAATAGCCTAACTAAGTCATTGGATTAGCAATGAATGATGTACAGAGGGGTTGATTTCTTTAAGCTTGTCAAAATGAAGGAGATATGAATAATGATCAAATATTTTTCAATTAAAATTATGCCGTCATATTTTCCAATGAAAATAACTTGCATATTTGAAAATTGAATCATGCTAAAATATTGAAAGTATGAGAGAGAGAGAGACAGAGAGAGAGAGATCTCAAAGTAGAGCTCTACCCATTTTCTCTTTGGGTGTACGAGGAACCCGACCCATATACCTTTTATTCTTTTGTGATAGTCTATAAAATTGTTTCATGTTGTGCTTAGATTGCGCATTAGAAACAATGTGCTTTTCTAAGTTTCTTATATGTTTGATGCTTTAATGTGTGGTTTTGATGCAATTAGGCTCTTGGGATAAAATTAATTTCTCTACCCTAGTTAATAACTCATAATTAAAATTTAAAAGAACTCATAACCTCACCATAATGCCTAGGTTTTAAATAAGATAATTAAAAGATTTAGAAACCCTTAGCTGAATGGTTGAATGTCTCACAACATGCATTCATATTCTTTCTCTCTTGAACATGAAGGATCTCCATCCTTGCATGATAAGGGAATGCTTGACTTGTGAGGGCATCCCTTATGGTGGAGAACACCTTCTTCTAGCTGATTTGGCCCATAACCTATTTTCATCATGCATATAGGCATCAAAATCCTAAAACCTTTGTCAAAATGAAGTGTCAAAATTGAAATAAAATTTGAAAAGATTTTGCATTTGTAGATTAAGTCATTACTCATACCACTCATGCTCTAGTCTCTTAGAGAGTGGGTTTAAGGACTCTAGTCTCTTTCTACATAATAACTACCCTAGCTATTTTGCAACTCATAAGACTTGCCTACATGAATCTAAAGCATATGAGGAGTTAGCTGGCTACCACTCTAGCCAATTATAAGCCCAACAGTTGGGTGGTTTATCCTCTCTTGTGGAGTTAAACCATATACCCATCTTTGCTTATACTTAGGTCATGCTTTGGTTTATGCTAACGCTCCCTAGATTTAGGATCGAGGTAGTTGTTTCCTTTAGGCTATTAGCATAAATTCTCACCTCTTAGGCATTTCCACAATCTTGTGTTATTGGATTATAAGTGCTAGCTTTCTAATAAAATGTTAACTTCAATAAAATCAATCTCTTCAACTTCAAACATATAAAGCCCAACCATAGGATAGATTGGAATGCTCAATAGGCTTACTAGTATCATGAGAATTTTCTATCCATTCTCTTTGGCTTCAATAATAAGTTTTCTCCATGAACAATCCCATTTTATTTTCCAATACAAATAATCTTTTGATAGTATAGCCTTGAAATATTTGGAGACCTTAATTTCTACTTTAATCAAGAATATTCATAAGGAATTCCCATTCCTTATGATGTAATTAACTATGGAGGCTTGCCTCTATAGGGAACTTAAGGAACTTGGCTTAATATAAACCCTACTTTACTTTTCCATGTAAAGTAGAGGAAAGATCTAGCACATTAGACCCATCATGCCTTAGAGTCCTTATAGGTGATTAGGTCCATTATAGGGTGATGATTTCTATCTTTAAGATAGTGCATCACCTTAATGTTCGATCACTTCAATAAATACCCCTAAGATTGTATGGTGTCCCACCTCTAAAATAAACACCATAAATTTTTTTACTTAGGATTCCTCTCTCCATCTCTAGTAGACATTATTGTCTCCAAGCATCAATAGTGGACTTATATTTTATATAAGCCCAAACAATATCTTTCTTTGTTGACACTTAGCTTATTTCATCCTTAAGCAAAGCTAGCCAACATCCTTTAGGTTTTAGGACCTCACCCATGTAGGTCTTAAAATACTAGGGGTCCCCAATAAAAGTAAACTAACTAAATAAAGGAGATGACAATATAAAATTTTTGAACCTCTTTACCACTAGCTTGGTGAGGTAAGGTTTATCCCATATTTAAAAAAACTCAAAGTAAAACAAATATTATCTTTTACAAAATATTTTCAAAAGCACTTTTCCTAAACAAAATCATTTTTAAATTCACTTCAGATGAAGTTTGCAAAAATATAATATTTTTCAAATCTCTTTAAAATAAAAGACAATCAAACCTCATTTAACATACCTAAGTTTGTTAAATGAGGGTCCTCTTTTAAAAATCAAAATCAAATTTACAATCAACAAAATGACTTTCAAAGATTTTCAAAAAGCATATTTCTTAAAATAAAATCAATTAACCAACTCCATTTAACATACCCAAATCTATTAAATGGAGTTCCATTTTTAAAATCAAAATAAAAAATCAAAATCAACATATAATTGAACCTCACTTAACATACTCAAATTTGTTAAGTAAGAGTTCCCCTCTTCAAAAGCAATATCACACACAAAGTCAAGATATATATTTTGAATCTCATTTGGCATACCCAAATTTTCCAAATGAGAGTTATATTTTCAAAAGAAACTACACACAAATAATTGAACTCTATTTAGTATACCTAAGATTTCTAAGTGGAGTTCCCCTTTTTCAAAAACCAAAAAAATTGGATCCTACTTAGCATACCCACATTTACTAAGTAGAGTGCCTTCTTTCAAAATTATTAAAAAATCAATGACACATTTGAATTCCATTTCACACACCCAAACTTGTCAAATGAGATTCCTCTTTTAAAAAATCAAAACAAATTGGACTCTACTTAACATACCCACATTTGCTAAGTAGAGTTCTCTTTCAAATCACAAACTAATTAAACATTGAATTCCATTTGACATACCCAAATTTGTCAAATGAGAATCTCCTTTTTATAAAATCAAACGTCATCATCAAAATCAAATTGAACTCCATTTAACATACCACATTTGTTAAATAAGAGTTTACCTCTTTCAAAATGAAACAAAATCCAAGTCATACTTACTTAACATACTACATTTTTTAGGTAAGAATCCCACGTTTGAATTAAAATCAAATACATTTTTGGACCTTACCCAACATACCACATTTGTTAAGTAAAATAACTTCAAATTAAAGCAACAAACACACTTGAGCCCTACTTAACATAACAAATTTGTTAAGTAAAGGTTTCACTTTTCAAATCAAAATACAACATCAAATATTTTGGATCTTACGTAACATACCACATTTGTTAGGTAAGAATCTGACTTTCAAATATATTAAACACACTTGAGTCCTACTTAACATAGAAATTTATTTAGTAAGGGTCTCATTTTTCAAAATCAAATCATAATACATCAAACACATTGTGCTTCACTTAGCATACCTAAATTTGCTAATTAAAGATCCCATTATCAAATCAAAACAAATCAAATACATGACAAACAATCATAGCAAACAACAAAGATATTTTCAAAAATATCATCAAACATGAACTTAGATCACTCTTAGCATACCCAAATTTGCTAAGTGAAAGCTCCAAAATCAAATCTCAAAATAAAGAATTAGCTAAACAAAATCGTCTCCAAAATTCTCTCCAAATGGAGGAACCTCATTCAACATATCCTAATTTATTGGATGAAGGTTCCAAAATCAACAAACTAATTCTTATGGAAAAGTCTCTCTTCAAAATTCTAAATCTCTCCAAATCAGTGAACCCCACTTAGCATACATAAATTTGTTAAGTGTAGGTTCAAATTCTGAATTAAAATCAAAAATCAGTGATTGAAGGCAAATATGAAGGTCAAAGTCTAATTTAGTTATATTTTCACGTAGAGATATCGAGTTAGTTCAGCCTCCAATACAGTTGTCATGGCTCCTAACAAGTTTGTTTTCTCTTTCTCCTCCAATGTAGACTTGGCCTTGGATCAGGCCAATCTCACCATGGGAGGCCACCCACTAATTTACTTTGGCATACTGGGGTTAGGATTACTTGTGAGGGGGTAGCCCTCACAACTATTAGCAAGGAGGAGGTGGTAAGGTAGAAGCCACTCCTCCGCTTTCATGTTGAGTTTGATCCCAAGTTTCCCTCTCTTAAGATGAAGGCTATATAAGTCCCTATCATAGGGCCAGTGCCAGTTCAGTCTACTTCTATTGTTCCTACTATAGCTTTGGTGTGTGCTGTTACCTCCTCCTCAGTCCCCACAAAAGAGAAGGCAATCTTAGCATCTGAGATAGTCTCCCTTACCTTCGAGGTAGGTTTCAACTCCCACACTCATCATCATAATAAAAGCTAGAAGATTAAGCCGCACCAAGAGAGAGTGGCCAGGGTGGTAGACGTCACATCATATATTTCTGAGGAGGGTTCTCCTCGAGAGTCTACCCTTTCTTAGCTGGGAGTAGATTCCACCCCCTCTCTGGTTCAGATAGAAAGGAGGACTCTAGGAGAATTGTTGCATTCCCTCCACCACCAGCTTACTACAAGGTATTAGCTTGGCAGAGAAGGAAACCCTATGGCCTCAGAACAGTTCTTCATCAGGTTGGCATAGCCTATGGATGCTGAAAGTCTAGTTCGTTATTTGATCTGAGGTCTGTGATCCCCAGGAGCATCAGATCCGTAGAGAGAGGGCCATCAAAGCCAAGGTTGTAACCAAGGTAGGTAGTAGGGAGAGATAGAGGTTTGGCCTGGCCACCTTATTGATTTCATCGAGGCCACCATGGCCAATTACAACAAATAGTAAGTACTCACCATCACCACCGGCCATCTGAGGAGAGCTCCTAGAAGGGCAGTTACCCCATCACACTTTCCCCTGCCCACCATCAGTCCCCTGCCCCTCCTTCCACTATTCCTACAAGGTTCGAGACGCATTCGGGAGAGAAGTCCCCATTGGTGATCTGGCTATGGCCTAAGGATCCCACTCCATCTACTCCACCTATTGAGGTGAAGTAGAGCTCTCCCATTTGACCTCCCACTTCAGTTGTGGTGAAGGAGTGGCGGATGAAAGTCACCGTGGTCGTGCCACCACCATAGCCACAACAATCACCACCAATGATAGTAGCGAGGAGGGAGGGACACGAGCAGCCCATGGTTTGATCCTTTCTTGAGGGTGTACTGCTAATAGGCAACATCTGTATAGATTTGCAAGCATAGTTCCACAGGCCATCAATGAAGTCTTTGTTTGCCGTGAGTAAGAGATCATTCACTAGCTGACATCTTAGAGGACTACTTTACTTAGAAGATATGACTTCTAAGTAACGATCATTTAAATTTTGAGGAGGGGAGGTAGCTTTTGACCCTGATAAGGATGATCTTCTAGAGGGTTTTTGCCGAAGTCCACATGGTCGATACTCGAAGCCTCCTCCATCGAGACCATCAGAGCCAGGAAGATGTTGTGGTCAAAGAAGATGATGTCATCCATTCAACCCAACACCTCCCCAATAGCTTAGGAAAAAGGATGATCAAATACATATGATGGAGAAGAAGGTTGAGGATTTGTTAGCAGTAGTACTAGCACTTTAGAACCAAGCTCCAGCATTCCATCCTAACCCTATGGAGGCCAAGCGAGCTTCTACATGTCTTAGAATACCTAAAAAAGTACCTCTCCAATAGATTAGATAGTAGTAGCCATAGAAAGGTCATAGATAGCACCTCCATAAGAGAGACCATAAATAAATGGTGGAATAGTAAGTGAGAAAAGCAAGCTGTGGCAAGGGTACTTCATTCAATCCAAAGGATAGACCTACCCGGAGAAATTTGATAGTCAAGATATCCCAAAAGGGTTTATGCCACCTTCTTTCAAGATTTTTGATGGTAGTGGGAACCCTGCAACATATAATTTTAGAGATGTTACAACATCGTGATGCACTTCTCTTTTGCTTATTTATAGTCTTCGGATTGCATTGATTGGTATGTCGAGCTAGCCAATGGTACGATAAAGACATTTCCTGAGTTGGAGCAACTTTTCATTAAGAGATTTGCTAGAGCTCAGCAGAGGGTGACTATGGGTGATCTCATTATAGCATAATAAAACCCCAGTAAGTCTCTCGTTGATTATATTCTCAGGTGGCAAAACTTGAGTATGAAATGTGAACCATAGCTGTCTGAACAACATGCCATAGAGATTCTTTTTAAGAATATTTATGGCCTAGTTGCCTTCATGCTCAAGGGATTTACTATCAAAACCTTTGAGAAGTTAATCAACAAGGTGGCTAGTCTACAAGAGAAGCCAAATAGTTACCTTTCTAAAACCAATCGTCCAAGCCTAAACTATAGAAAGATTTTGAAAACAAGCCAGTGGCAGTGGCATTAGTTAACAGGGGGAAGCAGCCAATTAGAGTTCAGTTGAGAGACCTAGAGCTCAGTAGCCTCCACATCCACTACCTCTACCACCACCTCTACCATTATACTGGCCACCACAGCCACCTCAATGGCCATTACCACCACCACCTCAATAGTATACCCAACAGTGGTACTCCTATCCGCCACCAGGTAACTATTACCCACCTACTCTTCTGGACAAACTAAATAAGCCATATTCTTTCAAGAGAAAGGTAGTCAAGAAAATCTTTAAGAACCTCTTAAAGAAGCTGATTCCATACCAGAGAGTGGGCAAGAGGGATGATCCTAACTTTTTCCCTTAGCCATGTCTTAGAGGACTGCATCACCTTCAAGGACTGGTTGAACACAACCACAAGTCGAGTGTCGTAATTATCTCTAAGGATTACTTATTTACTTATTAGAACAACCATCTAGTTCTATTAGGGTAATCCTTGGGGATACATGTGATCCTCTCAAGAAAAAAGAAGGTTGGCATATTTTCTTATCCTAAACCTTTAAAATGATTATTTCTAAGATCAAGAAACTCTCATTATAGGTGCTTGAGGTAGCTCAAACCTCCAACATCAAGGAAGGTTTGTAAGTTTGAAAGACAACTTGGAAAGTGGAGAGAAAAAACAATAGTCCACACTTGCCCAAAATAGTTCAGTAGCACAACCACCGATCGAGTCTAGCATTCCCTCCACCATTGCAACTACTACTTCATCTAGTTCTTCTTCTGATAAGAGTGTTGTATCAGCAGATAAGGGTAATAAAACCCTTACCCACTTACTTTATTTGATTTCTATCATGTACCTCCACCTAGAAAGAAATCAATAAAGAAAACAAATTCAACTTACATCTTGTCCATTTCTGATGCTCTTGATTTTATTCCTATTGAAAGCTCTACAAGTCTAGAAAATAATAATAGCCCTAATAATTCCAATCCTTTTTCTTCCAATTCAGAATCAAACTTTCCTTTTCTAAATCAATCAGGTTCAGCCACTAAGGTTAACTTGGATTCAACTGACTTTGAGGGTCCCATAAGAGAAGGTGCAAGTATACTTGATGAGCAAATTGAACTTTTTGCCAACCTACCACATGAAGTCACCAAGTCAACCTATGCAAGTAAAACCTCCTAGGTAGGTCACCGGATAAGGGTGAGCAAGTCATTGGTTCTAGTGAGCAGATAGCCCCTCCATAGGATGCTCCACCTATGGATATGCTTGTGGAGGACTAGCCTGAGTTGATTACATTTTAGCTCACCTTAGAAAGTTGCCTAAGTTAATCATATATGACGCCCTTGTCTTATCCAAAGAGTTGAGGGAATCTCTGAACAAGGCTCTTCTTGATCCAAAGATTAGCTTAGCTCAGCTGACTGCTATTGGAGAGGAGGCTCATGATTTAGAGGATGTCTCAAGAGTCACTTTCAATAATGTAGACTTTCTTTTAGGGACGATCGACACAATCGTCCCCTCTACATCACAGTGGACATGGGCAGATTCACGCTATCCATAGTGTTGGTTGACCTAGGAACAGCAGTCAACATTATGAGTCTAAAGACCCTTGCCTACTTGAGGATTGACATCTCCAAACTCAATTCAGAGAGAATGATGTTGAAAGGATTCAATGAGCAAGGCGAGAGGGATTTAGGCTCCATAGTGTTGCCAATAATGAATATTGAGTGGAAGACTGAAGCCATGTTTCACATTATAGATTCAGATACATCTTTCAATGCTTTGCTAGAGATGGATACATGAGAACAACATGGTCACATCCTCTTTGCACCAATGCATCAAGTTCATGAGAGGTGGGATAGAGTACTATATCAAAGGAGATCTCAAGCCATTTACAGTTCATGAGGTCGACATATATGAGGATGCAGCCTACTACCTCTCTCAAAATCAACAAGTCTATTCTTGTGAACTTGGCCAAAGCACAAAAATAAAAGAAAAATAAAAAGAGAAAGAAAAAGAAAAATATGAAAATGAAAAGAAAAGAAAAAAGAAAATAAGATTGAAAATAAAGGGAGCAGAAATAGACTTGGAGGAGGAACTAGAGCTTGAGATTATATTCCACCCATAGTTCATTACTCCATTTGAACATATGGCTAGGATGACCCGACCTCCACCAAGCAAAGGAAGAGGTAGATCCAAAGGCAACCCTAGGGATGGAAGACCTCCTTATTGCCCACCCAAAAGGAGATATGTCTCAACTACTAGGTGTACACCTGCTATCCATATAGACTTAGAATCTAGTTCAGAGGATGAGTTTTACATGGTTAGCACACCAGCCAGCTCTTCTCAGCAGTAGATTCCTTTCGAGGTGACACTTGAGATGGACAGTGATGATGATCGGGCTCCAAAGTAAAGTATGAGTCTATCCAAGTCTATATGTTAAACAATTAAGCATCGGTTGGGAACCTTAGCTCTAACCCCTCATTTCTCATAAAAATTTTAGGGTTTGGTAGTTTAGGAAGCCTTTAAGCCATTCACAGATGTGAAGACTCAGAGATTCTTTCTGGGAGCATCATCCTCAAGTCAAGAAGTTGATGTAAAACTTGAGGATGATTCATGTAAATATTTAATACAATTATCTTTTGATCAGTACTCACCTTACGTTCTTAATCTAGCAAAGAAGGGATTAATCCCACATACTTGGTCTAAACACAGGTCATATTACTTCAAGAGGTTATTGGATAATAAATGTAGACATTCTCAATCAAGATGAGGACTAGGATTTGGTACAATGGGTCTAGTCAATGACGATAATTACTGCCTAGTTATCACCAATCATTTTGAATCTAATAGGTTCTTTTCAAATCACACTAACTCTTATAAGGAGGAATGCTTAGAAACTTTAGATGACCAACATACATAATTTCCAAGTTAAGGATACACTACCAAAGTTTGAAGAAGAGATCAAATCAACCATTGAAGAACTTAAAGAAATCAACTTAGGGACTGAAGAAGATCCACGCCCAACTTAAATCAATTCTTTGTTGAACCAAACTGAAACCATGACTTAGTTAGACTATTGACTAAGTTTAACTACTACTTCATATGGAGTTATGAAGAGATGCCTAGTTAATCTCCTGATGTAGCAGTCTACGAACTAGCGATAGAGCCTAGTGCTAACCCTATCAAGCAAGCTCCTAGATGCATGCGATTAGACATCGAACAATAGGTCATTTCTAAAGTTAAGAAATTGATTGACACTGGCTTCATCAGGGAATAAAAATACCTTACTTGGTTGGCCAATGTTGTCCCAATTAAGAAGA
Organism: Cymbidium sinense; assembly: GCA_021442155.1. Lineage (NCBI taxonomy): Eukaryota > Viridiplantae > Streptophyta > Magnoliopsida > Asparagales > Orchidaceae > Cymbidium > Cymbidium sinense. The sequence continues at coordinate 119,563 of JAKCPB010001691.1, forward strand.
AGAATGGCCAAATTTGCATATGTGTCAACTTTAGGGACTTAAATAAGGCATCTCCAAAAGATAAGTTTCCACTACCAATCCCAAAGCCGATGGTGGACATTCCCTCATTTCATGAAGTCTTCTCTTTCATGGATGGCTCATCTAGCTACAACCAAATTATGATGGCCCATGAAGATGAGAAAAGTACTACTTTTCAAACCCCGATCAGAATTTATTGCAATAAGGTTATGACTTTCAGCCTTAAAAATGTCGATGGTACATACTAGTGGGCTATGACTCGAATCTTTAGTGAACTCATTCATCATTAAGTTGAGTGTTATGTTGATGATCTCATAGTCAATAGTAAAGAAAAGGAAGACCACCTCTTTGGTATAAGAGTAGTTTTTGAATGGTCAATACAATTTAACCTCAAAATGAACCACCGTGTGCATTGAGTAACTTCGGAAGTTCCTTGGGTTTGTTGTCCACATCGGAATCAAGATCGACCAAGAAGATCAAAGTTATACTAGAAATGCCACCCCTAAAAGTCTAACACAACTCGGATCATTTCAAGGGTGGTTGTATATCTAAGATGCTTCATATCCAACCTATCATGAAGGTGCCAGCCATTTTAAGAATTTGTCAAAAAGGATGCCAAGTTCAAGTGGGATGATAAGTGTCAGCATGCCTTTGAAGACATCAAGCACTGCGATGCTCCTAGTAGCCCTTATCCTGACCATTCATCCTCTACACTACTTCATTGGATGACTCCCTTGGCACTTTTGTTGGCCAATGATGAAGGGAAAGAGAATGCTCTCTATCTTAGTCCTCATCCAATCCTTGCTAAAGCAAATTATCCACCCATTGAGAAACATTGCTTTAAATATTTGCATCCTAAAAGCTATGGCATTATATGCTTTCTCATAAAGTCAACTTGATCTCCGAGTCAATATCACATACATGACCGATCCGACGGTTGGCACGATGGTCCATGATTTTCTCATAGTTTGACATTACTTTCGTACCCCTCTGTGTAGTGAAAGGAAAAGAATTGGCAAACTTCTTAGTAGGACACCCACTTTCTACTGAGTCTCCACTTAATGATGATCTCCCCGATGAACAAATCATGAACTTGGGGGACACTCGGAATTGTCAATGGGAATTGTATTTTGATGGTGTGGCTTTCTCTCAAAAAAGAGAAGAACCACAATCTACTCTTCCAGAATAGTCAAAGGTAGGAATAGTCCTTCTAACTCTAGATCTCGATGTGATGAGATTCTCATATCAACTATCCAATCCTTGTACCAACATGAAGGTGAGTATGAGGCTTTAATTATTAGTCTGGAGTTAGCAGTCATGTTATGCATCCAGAACATTGACATATTTGGGGATTCTGAGCTGGTCATCAACCAAATCGCTATGTCATATAAGGTTCTTAAGCCTAAACTCCATCATTATCACAAATACGTCATGGAGCTACTAGCCCAAATTCCAGAGTTTAACATATACAAGATCTTGTTAGGAGAGAACGTAATAGAAGATGCACTAGCAAAGCTTGCCAAAGAGTTGGCATGTCTAGAAGATGAGTCCATATCAATAAAAATTTAAAATAGATAAGTCCAATCTCCTATTGATACTAAATTTATTGAGAGATTCCAACTTGAAGGCGAGGTTGACGTTGCCAAAAATAGAGAGCCCTTTCCTACACTTCATCAATGGTGCCTTATATCGACAATCCTTCAATCATATGTGGTTACATTATTTAGACAAGCATGAAGCCCATAAAATCATGATCGAGGTACACTCAGGATTATGGCAGAGCTCACCAATCTAGTCTAAAGATGAAGGCCAAGATTAAGAGATTGGGGTACTATTATCCTATGATGATTACTGACTGCATAGATGTAGCCAAGCATTATCACTAATGTTAGGTGCATGGAGTGGTCCTACACCAACCACCCAACATTGGCCTCTTGGCCATTCAAGTGTTGGAGTTCTGATATTATGGGCCTGATCGATCATTCTTCTTTAAAAGGTCATCAATTCATCCTTGCCACTATTGATTACTTTTCCAAGTGGGCAAAGGCAATTCCTCTCAGGGAGGTCAAAGCTCAGCATGTGCTCTAATTTTTCCGGAACCATATCGTATATAGGTTTGAGGTGCCTCGATGAATTATATCTGATAATGGTACTGCATTCAAGAGCACTGAGATCAATAACTTTGCTCGGAGACACAACATAGATTGTCGATACTCTACCATCTATTACTCATAAGTTAATGGTCTAGTAAAAGCTTTCAACAAAACTCTATTTCAAATACCCAAGAAGACACTCAATGGTAATAAGCGATAATAGCATGAGTAAATAGTTGAAGCTTTGTAGGCTTATCACACCACCTGCAAAACACCAAGTCAATCAACTCCTTTCTCCATAGTATTTGAGTCTGAAGCTGTTTTACCATTAGAAGTCCAACTCCCATCACTAAGGATAGTTATGGGTAGCAAGATCACGATAGAACATAATGCCAAATTATGGTTAGAAGAGCTTGAAGGTTTGGAGGAGAGATTCTTACAAGCATGTTAAAACCTCGAGTTATACAAAGTTAAAATGATTCAAGCTCACAATAAGTTAGTTTTCCCGAGATCTTTTCAAGTAGGAAAGCTTATTTTAGTTCTTAGGATACCAATTGTTGCCCGACACAAGATGAGAGAGGCAACTTTGAACCTACTTGGGATGGCCCTTTTGCCATAGAGAAGGCCTACCAAGGAGGATCTTATCAACTCATCAACCATAAATAAGAGCACCAGATGCTTCCAATCAATGAGCTCTACTTAAAAAAAATTATTACCCATAAAATTATGTTTGAAAGTCATTATCATTAATGAAAATTTCATTTCAAATTCAATCTCTTCAAAATGAAAGCATTTTTGTCTATGCATCTGCCACGATGCATTTAGGATAGGCATAAGAGAACCCAAGTGACATTCTATCCTTCATCAAGACAAACACGAACTACACACAACTCTCTAGTACTATTAGATAGGTGTAAGAGAACCCAAGAGGCATCCTATTTTGACTAGCACAACTACGTTAAGTGTAAGAGAACCCGAGTAGCATCCTTTCTTGGTGGAGTCACATTGCCCCTATGACACCATTTCATCCATTCTTTGATGTGTTTTAGGATAGGTGTAAGAGAGCTCAAGAGACATCCTATTCCTTTTTCCACAACATAAACACATATACACATCTTTTGTCTCGGGCTACTTTGATGTGGGATAACTGGCACTCACTTAGTTGTTATAGGTCTGAACGTGTTACCTGTAGTATGTCACCCTAGTGGTCCTTTATTTAGGAAGATGTAAGTCTACTATGCTTTCTTTCCTAATTTGACCGCAGCACACTGATGAGCACCTTGTTAGCATGGAAGACCTTACTGCATGGTCGGTAAGCTACCTCAACATTGACTTCATTTAAGAGGATGTAACCTATGCCTTCTTCTTAAACTAGCCATGAGCTGAATTGGTTGAGAGGATTAGGGTGGGTGCCTCGGTGGCTCTTTCCTCCTATCTACTTCAAGTGGTCTAGTCCTTCTTTATGACTCCCTACTTAGTACCAGGTCGGTTTGATATATTACACCATCAACGAGTTGCCCCAGCGATTGGTCCCTACTTTGGACGATGAAAGTCTACTACGCTTTCTTCCTAAGTACAACCATTGCACACATACGGGCAGCCCTAGGCCAGATAGCACCTATTGAGCCAATGAAAGACTATTTTGTACGCTTTAGGGAGATAAAAGTCTACATGCCTTCTTTCTAGACGATTGTCACATTGATAGGCACCTTAGGTTGGTTGGTGTTCTATGCCGATAGTGACCCACCCGTGGATACACCACTGAAGATGTATGACTACTACGCTTTCTCCTTGAGTTGGCCACCAATACCTATAGAATTATTTTCCTCAAGGATTAGGATAACCCTTAGTGGCACCTCTACGGGCACTCTACTTGCTCATGTCCTTACACCATTTAGACACTACCTAGGTTACTTTTTGATTGGACAGTCTCCCTTTCCTAGTAACCACCCCTATGGTTGGAGATTTTATTTAGAAAATGCATAGATTCTCCCTTGGTCCAATAAATTTGAGATAGGTCAAGGCTGACATAGCCCCTTCTCAATGTAGTCCCTCACATACCAACAGGGTCCACGATAACAAACAAACTAAATATATTTTCACTTTTGGATTAGGAATTAATGCCCCCAGCAACACCTTTCCCAAGCAGACATCCTATCTTTGGGGCTGTGGTGTTTATTTTTGATTATGTGTAGGGGACACCACGTAGATTTGAGGGTGTACTTATTGAGGTGATTGTGTACGATATCAAGGAATGGTGCACTATCTCGAATGATAGAAATGACTACCATACAATGGACATAATCACCTAATAAAAACACTTAAGGCATCATGGGTCGTCCAATATACTAGAGAATTTTCCTCTACTTTACATGGATGAATAAACCAAGGTTTATTTAAGCTGGGTTCTAAAGTTCCCTATAGGGGCAAGCCCCATAGTTAATTTACATCTTAAGGAAAGTGAATTCCTTAAGAATACTTTCGATTAAAGTAGGCAATTATCATTTCCAAAGATTTCAAAGATAAGGACACCTAAGATGAGTAGGGAATACCCATGATACTAGGACACCTAGTGAGCATTCCAACCTATCCTTTTTTATTCTTTATATGTTTGAAATTGAGGAGGATTACATGTTTGAGTTAAAATTTATTAGAAAGCTAGGACTTATAATCTCATAATACAAGATTATGGAAAAGCCTAAGAGGTGAGGACTTATGTTTGTAGCCCGAGGGAAACATAAACCTCAAATCATAAATTTAATGAGCTTTAGTAAGGGTCGAAGCACGTCCTAAATCTAAGTGAAGATGGGTATATGGTTTACCTCCAGAAGAGAGGATAAATCACCAACTACTAGACTTATAACTACCAAGTGGCGCCTAACTCCTATTATGCTTTAAAACCATGTGATCAAGTCATATGTTTTGCAAGATGGATAGGATGTTATTATTAGAAAGAAACTAAAACCCTTAAACCCACTCCCTAAGAGACTAGAGCATGAGTGGTATGAATAATGACTTAGTCTAATGTAAATCTTTTCAATTTCTATTTGATTTTGGACTCTTCATTTTGACAAATGCTATAGGATTTTTATATGTCTAAATGCATGATAAAATGAGGTTATTGGATAAATTAGAGAGAAAGAGGTGTTCTCCACCACTGGGGAGACCCTCAAAGGTCAAGCCTTCCCCTATCATTCAAGGATGGAAACCTTCTCTTAGCAAAAGTGAAATAAGATGACATGCATGATATTAAGTAGACAACATCCAGCTAAGGGGATGCTAAATTTTTTTAGTTATCTTGATTTAATACCTAGGCTTTAAATGAGGTTATGAGTTGTTTAGAAGATTTAGTTATGAGTTGTAGTTAGGGTAAAAAATTAATTTTCCTTGAGAGCCTAACTGGATGAAGGCCGCACATTAAATCACCATACATGAAGAAATAGAAAGATACATGTCATTTCTATTTTGCAATTGTAAATAAAATATCAAATAATTTATAAACCCAATGTAAAAGAATAACAGGTCCGGTACTGCCGTACAACCCAAAAAGAGAAATGGGTTGCTGAGCTCTACCCTTATACAACCCGGTATATGAAAGAATAATTACAATTATAAATAAATAAATGCTATGAGATGTCTTCATTTCTTCATTCTTCATATCTCCTTCATTCCTCCATTGGATTTTCTTACTTCAAAGGCATCACGGGAGCCTCCCAGGACATATCCTTCTAGCCTCCACTCATCCTAATCCCCCATAACACTAATCCTAATTCCTAATGCAAAATTACATTAAAAGTTGAAAATGTAAATCTAACTACACCTTCAAGACAAGTGTTAGCTAAACACACCATACAACCCAAGCAATTATATATGTATAATTTGGACTTAGCACAAGGGTATCCAAGTCCTGTCTAATTTTATGCTGGGGGTTAAGCAACCAGCAAAAGAGAGAATTTATATTTATTATAAGCATCCTTTAAGCACAATCTCCTATAGAAAATATAATTAGACTAATCAAGGCCTAACATCTAGTCTACAAAGCATATACCCTAACATTCATTCTAATAATACATCATAAAACCAAACATACATCAAACAATGCACCTAACATAGGATAAAAGTGGTGACTTAATCTAAGGTGTGTGTATTAAGGCTTATTTGGTATGTCTTAACTAGGCTTTGTTATAATTTTTGAGTAAAGGATGATTTTACTTTAAGTGGCTTAATTGATTTGTAAGTTTTACTTAATGTTTTCTTCACTTGGTTTACACTTAACAAGTAACTTTTATAAAGAGAAAAAAAGAGAGAGGATCACCCTCCTTTATCCCTACCTTAAGCCACATCTAAAGCATATTAATTAATCAATTCTCTTTAATGAATGCCTTATTATATATTTTAATTAATCTTAAGTTTAGGTTCACTTTAAATAATCTTATTCAATATGAAAGGCATCTTAAAGATTAATTGGAGTTAATTACTATCACACAACAAATGTTTGTTGATTTCTTTCCATCATATGTATACAATATGTTTTTTGCACACTTAAATGCAGATGCATGAATGATTTTTTAAAAAAAAGGATTCTCATTCATTAGATAAATACACATTCAAATGTATGAAATTTCTAAGCAAGTACCTCACCATTGTTTGGAGAATGAGGTAGGAACCACTTTGGGGCTACTTAAAGTTGTGCCTCTGGTGTCATACTAGATAAACCCCCTATTCTTAAATACATGTGGATGTATAAACAACTATAAGAATGAAAATCATGTAAAAATTATATTTTTTGTTTTGAATTATGCATATAGAATAAGGTGAGGTTTTTACTCATTAGCCAAATGGATACACAAGTGTATAAAAGTTATAAGCAAGTACTTTTCCATTGTTTGACTAGGAGAATGAGGTAGGAACCTCCTTGGGGCTACTTAAAGCGCATCTGCATCCGACTAAATATACTCGATATTTTTAAATACTCATGAGTGTACAAACAACTATAAGAATGTAAACCATGCAAGAATTATATTTTGATTTATTAATACATTGAGCTAAAATTCTATCTAAATTTTGACATGGATATACATAAGAACAAACCCAAGCAAGTGTTGTGTCCTTTGAAATGAACTATACTTGTTAATATTCATATCCTTATGTGAATTCATGAAGATTAAAGAAAAGAGAACTTCATATCATGTTTCTAAGTTGTAAGCACATACAAGCTATAAATACTCATAATTATCATTACTCGTGTTATAGTTGATTTATATACTTTAAAAATTAATTTTCTATTTAATAGTGATAATAGCCACATATTTTTAATTTAAGCCAACAAATGCAACTTGACATAAAATAAGTCATTTTATTTAATTAATTTTGAAAAGGATGAATGCATGATTACAAGTGGCATACAACATTTAATATAATTGAAGAGAAATAAAAGAACATAAGCACATATAATTTCATCTAATTAATTAATTAAGGACAATCATATTAAATAAGATCATTTAAAATAAACCAAAGTTCCTTAATGCCATTTTTCATGTTTTATTTTATTTAAGAAATGTGAAAAAAGATTTTCTAATCTTAATCTTCCCCATATGTGAATTAATTTGATTTAATGAAAAGCAATTAGGTTGATTTTATGAATTGGTTATGTTAAGCATGGATTAAATCAATTAATTAAACCCTTACCTATGTTGCCTTAAGATAATTAATTAAACAATTATGAGCTAATATGATATGCAAATAAATTGAAAAGTAAATATCAATGCTCCTATGAAATGAAAGGGCCTAATGCAATTAGCTCACAATCATTAATTAATTAAGCTTGAGGGAATCACTTAATTACTTTTATGGTTTTCTCATACATGTGAGCTAACCATAATTTCATTATCTCTATTTAGGTTATTGAACACCTAAAGAACTACCCAAGGATTAATTAGGGAAATTAGATTTAATTAAATTTTTAAATTAATCGATCAAAGGATTAATCCATTAATTCAATTTTCGCTTTCTTAATTATCAACTTTTGATTATCTTTTCAAAATGAGATGGACTTAAAGGAAAATGGTTGGAAAAAAGGCCCAACCTAATTCCATAAATTATCCATTTAATCAAGCATGAATTCATATAATTTAAGTTTTAATTTAGCCAATTAAGTCATTAATTAATCAATTAATATTATTTTGGTTGAAAAGAGAGAAAAATTAGGGAAAGTATTGGGGAGAAGCCCCAATCTCATTCCCTAAGCCTCCTTACTATTCAACAGTAAGGAGTCCATAATTAATGAATTACTATTCATATACTTAATTATCACTTAATTAAGTTAGGAAGGTAATTAGGGCTTAATCAATAAATTTTCCTAATTAAACAACCAATAAATTCCACAAAAAATAGGGGAGGCAGAGATCATCTCCCTAAACATCCTTAGAAAGTATGAAATCAATTGGATGATTAATTAAGGAGTAATTAAGCTAATTAAGTTTTTAATTAAACCTTAATTAAGCCAAAATTACAACTTAAAATTAATTAAGGATAATTTTAATGGATGCCTCTCTAAAATACCTTTAGAATGAGCTCTCATTTGTATTTTTTAGATTTTTTTACAATTAGTTATGAATTTTGGAAGTTTCAACATTAAAATGGATTAATTAACCCTAATTGAAGCCCTAATCCTGTCGGTGCCACGTCGCATGCTGACACGGGGTGCTTTCCACATGGTTTCATGAGATTGGTTATTTAAGTTATCACATCACATATGACGAGGGGAGGCGCTTTTAGTGAGTCGTCCGATCAAAGATTGGATTGATCAAAGATTAAGTAGGATTAATTCGGTTAATTTAGCATGGTTTGATCAAGACCATCCATTCCGATCATGCAAAATAGATGGTCTGTGTCTATCTCCTCTTGAGCAGTGAGAGATGGAAATCATCTATCGTTGGTTGCACGATCTAAGCTCACTCACACTCGAATGGAGATCAAATCTATTCCACACCATCAGGGAAGCAAAATGAAGATATCTAAAGGTGGAAATCTCACAACATGCAACTTTTCTTTAAAAATCTCCAAACCATTTTAAGCTAAAGGTCAATTTCAATGGCATACCTCACTGGAGCTTAGGACCAGTGGTTCCAATGATTGAGGATGCTTTGTTTAGTAGAAATGATGCCCTATTGGGCAACTGTTGACCTCATTTTTAGAATGAGCTCTCAACACCTCCATCTTAGACATAAGACTTCTCTTAGACTTTAAGAGTTCCTTAGTCTTATGAAACATCTAGTGATTAGGTAGAAACTCCCCTAGCCAAGAAGACTTAGAAGAGTTAGCTATAGAATAAGTTATGCCTTGGGGTGTTAGGAAAACCTCCTACCCTTAGCTTAAATCTTTCCTCACTTTCCTTCTTTCAAGTCAAACTCCCAAATAAATTCTATTTGATTTCTCCAAACTCAAATCAAATCCATGATTGAAATCTATGATTGAAACCCATGATCAAAATTTATCAAAAATTCCTAAGTCCTTAAGCCTCCCTTAAGGACTTAGCCAAAACTATGATCAAAACCTATTCAAATCTTTGAGATTTTCTCATGATCCATTTATATTATCATTTATATTCACATTTATAAATGAAATGTAAATTCAAACCCATCAAATCAAATTCAAAATTCCAAATCAATTCATAAAAAGTTTCTTAAGTCCATTTAATTTTCCATTAGAGGACTTAGCCAAAATCAACTCTAAATCTTGATCAAACCTATTCAAACCCATGGGATTTTTTCAAAACTTATTTATATTCTCATATATAAAAAATATAAATATAAATCAATCAAATCAAACCCTAAAATTAAATTCCAAATTTAAAATCCTTGAAATTCCCTTAAATCCCTTAATTTCCCATTAATGGATTCAATCTAAACGTTGATCAAACCTATTCAAACTCATGGAATTTTCTCAAAATTTATTTGTATTCTCATTTATATTCTCATATATAAATGAAATATAAATATAAATCAATCAAATCCAATTAAAAAATTAAATTTCAATTTAAAAATTTTCTTAAATCCTTTAAATTCCCTTTAATGGCTTTAACCCAAATCATGATTAAACCACTTCAAATTCTTGAAATTTTCTCATGATCCATTTATATTCTCATTTATATTCACATATATAAATGAAATATAAATTCAAAAAATCAAAACCAATTCAAAAATCAAACTCAAATCCATTGAAAATGAAATCTAAGCCTTTCAAGTCAAAATCTTGAACTTAGCCAAATCACTTTCAAATTAAGCCAAACTATTGATTTTCTCTCATGGTACAATCAATCCTACAATCATGAGCTCATATATAAATCCAAACCTCAATCAAACAATCAAAACCAAAATCAAAAATCAAACCCAAAACCCTTTCATATTCTTCCTTTGAATATGAAATTTTCAAATGGATCAAAACCCATTTGACTTCAAATCACTTGTAAATGGATTTATATTTCAATCATGAGTCCATATACAAGATCAATCAACTTCAAATCAAGCTCAAAGCCATTTGACACTTAAGCTCAACCCAAAGTGACCTAAAGTACCCTTATGAGCTAACTTTTGATCCTAACAAAATTGGATTGAACCAAACTCATATATCCCTCTCATCATGATCAATCATCATGGGATGATCAATCAATCAAATTGGGTCAAACCAAGCCAAGGGTTGACCAAGTCAACACTTAACCTAATATGAAACCTTACATAGCCAAAATCCACCATAGGCCAAATTGATTGAAACCATTGATCTAAGTTCACTCATAACCTATGTTTGAACTTGACCAAGCCAACATTTGAGCCTAACCTAGCCCAATTGGCCCACTTGACCCAAATTGACCCATGTTGACCTAAATGGTCAAAATGTGTCAAAATTTGATCTAAGCCAAATTGATTGAAACTAATGGGTCAAGTCCATCCCAAATCACATGAGGAACTTGACCAAAGCCTCAATTGGCCAACTAGACCCAACCTAGCCCAATTGACCTTAGACCCAACATGACCTAAAGGGGTCATGTTGAGCCAAAATTGAACTTAACCCAAATTGATTGGAAACAAAGAGACCAATCCACTCCATATGACTAACCTAACCTAAAGCTACCCTTGACCTACCCCAAATAGGTCAAATGGGTGAAATAGGTCAACTTGACCCATTTGACCTAAATGAAGTCATATGAGCCAAAACTAAATATATACCAAATTGAACCAAACCAAATCCACCAAAACATTTCAAATGGTCATATGAACTTAACCCAACCCTTGGTTTGACCCAATTTGACCAATTGGTCAACTTGACCCATTTTGACCTAAATGGGTCAACATGAGCGAAACCCTATCAAATGGATTCCAAATCCAATGAAACTTGGCCAAACCTAGTTTCTCCACATTAACATATCCAAATTGAAAAAAAAAAATGACCATTTTACCCCTAGGCCATAGAACAAATTTTGGCCTAGCCATGGGTATTTTGGCCATACCCTCTTACAATCACTTGAGGCTTTCCTAAAAGCTCAAGGGGACTTAGTGATGAGTGGTGCACCCAACCTAATGGGTTTGTTAGCCCATTTGGCCCATAGACCAAACCCAACCACATAGCTTGAAATTGAGTTTTCAAATTCCTCTTTTGATGCACATGAGAGTTTGCCAATCCACTCAACACCTCAAATTGACCATGTACAAAGATCTAATAGCCAAAATAACCCTACCAATCTCAATAATTTGATCAAAATAGTAAAGGAGGTGTCGACCATCTGATTGCCATAGGGGGAGATATACTCCCCCTAATTCAATGAAATTTCAATTCACTATCACTCTCGATTGAACCTAGAAATCACCTTAGGGCATTCCCAAGCTTCTTAGGAAGGATTTGAATTCCCTATTTCTCCATTTTTCATAGTACAAAATAAGGAAGCTCAATCCATTAGCCAACTTCCTCTATACTTGATTTCCATCCAATTACTCTTGCACACTCCATCGAGGGTCAAACTTGCCCAAGCTCGATTGAAGTTCCCACATGGAAGAGCTCAATTGGATCAAAGTCAAGCCCAAGTGAAGTGGTGTTGGTCACCCATTAATCCACTCAATCCCAAGGCCTAGAATTTTAACAGGCTCTCCCACAAAGCTACCTTCGATCTCGAAGTGATCACCTCCGAGGTATGGAATATTTTGACCACTTAGCTTAGGAGGTGTTGGAGCTTTGAAATATTCATGGCATGTGAAATCCACCATTGGATGGGTTTATAATTATGCTTAGATGGTGTTGAGTTTTGTATGATTTCATGCTAGATAGCGGATCTCCCCTTAGATCATGGATGGTCTCCATTGATCCTCGGGAAGAACTTTCATCTCATCCATCCATGCATTTTAGATGGACTAGAGAATTAACATTTTAGAAATCAATTTCGCTTTTAAAACCATGTGTGAATCCTTAATCGATCTTTGATCAAGGCGGATATTAGCGCATGCATCACATTGCCATTTGGGATGTGATGTTAAGTCACACCCTCACAAAGATGACATGACATGTAATCATACCACCACACGTCACGTCGTGAGCTAAGTATTAAGTAGTGATTAGTTAAGACATTAATTAATTCCTAATTAATACATGGATCTTTAAAAATTCATAATTCTTCATAGAAAAATCAGAAAAATCAAAGAAAAAATGTTATGGAAAAATAACTTCATCTAGAATATTTAAAAAATGTTTTCAATGGATTTTAAATTACTCTTTTCTCTAAATTTGGATTTCTTTGGGAATCTTAATTAGCTAATTATCCTTTAATTAGGTCATCAATTGATCTCAAATTTCTAGGGTTCATTTGGGGATGACCTCACTTCCCCTAAGTTTCTTGATTTATTGAGGGCTCAATTGGGGAAATTGGTATTTCCCCTAATTATCTCTTTCATGTAATTAAGGGTAATTAAGGTATGATTAGTGGATTTACCTTATGATTAGGTTTGATTAAGGTCAAATCCAGTGAGTAGGGGGATTATGGAATAATTTTTGGCCATTTCCCCTAAGCTATTCCCTAAACCCCTTTTCTCCTTAATCCCTCTTAATTAAGGGTTAACTCATTAATCATCCCTTTAATCAATTTTCAAAAAAAAAAGTTCCAGAACATAATTAATCTACCTTGGGTAGATGCTTAGGTGTTTAATAGCTTAAGTTTAATTAAGGAAATTAAAACCCCTTTCATAAGTATGAAAGGGTGTTTTAAAATTACTTAAGCTAAACCCCTTAGCTTAATTAACTTTTAATTGTGAGCCAAATTGCATTAGGCCTTTTCATTATTAGGTGCATTGCAAATTTAAATACCTTGTGGGTTTTATGTCATCTCATTGGCTCATAATTACTTAGTTAATTTTTCTAAGGTGGTGTAAGGGTTATGGATGCTAGTCCCCAGAAATCAATCAGTATGGATTGAATACAAAAAATATGTTAGAGTCGAGATCACTTACAAAAAATAAGCAAGGGTTCCCACATTATGGATGAATGCAAAGAAGTTAGTCTATGAAACTATTTAGGATCTTGGAATGTAAAGTACTCTTATAGGTAAATTAATGGAATTAATAGATATTATGGTTCATAGAAAGATAAATATTTTATGTGTTCAAGAAACTAAATGGGTTGGGGAGAAAGCCAAGGAGATTGATAATTTAGGTTTTAAACTTTGGTATTCAAGTAAAAGTCGAACTAGAAATGGTGTAGGTGTGATTATAGATAAAGGTTTGAAGGATAATGTTATAAATATTAATAGATGTGGAGATAGAATTATAGCTTTAAAGATTATTATTGATATTATCAATGTGATATGTGTATATGCTCCTCAAGTAGGGAGGTAACCTAAAAGAAAATTTTGGAATGAATTAGAGAGATTAATACAAAAGATACCTCTTGAAGAAAAATTATTTATTGGAGGAGATTTAAATGGACATGTTGGTAGAGTGGTAGAAGATTTTAAAAGTATTCATGGTGGTTATGGATTTGGAGTGACTAATGAAGAAGCTAGGACTATATTAGATTTTTCTTTAGCTTATGATTTTGTAGTTGCTAACACTTTATTTAAGAAAAGAGATGAACATATTATTACTTATAAAAATGGATATAGTAAAACACAGATTGATTATTTTCTGATAAGAAAAATGGATCGTTTAGATTGTAAAGATTGTAAGGTCATTCCAAGTGAAAATATAAGTACCCAACATCGATTGTTAGTTTTAGATTTTAAGATGAAAGGTTCTAAGAGAAAAAATAAACCAAATTATTATCCTAGAATTAGATGGGGACACCTAAAAGAACACAAATAAAATATTTTAAGAGCAAGCTACAAGAGATTAGAATTTGGGATGTTCATGTGAACCTAACATTATGTGGAAAAACAGCGTGAAATTCAAGCAAGTTGCTAAATATGTGCTTGGAGAATCAAAAGGAAAAGTTCTTTAACAAGAATAGTTGGTGGTGGAGTCGAGTGCAAGAAAAGATAAAAAAAATAACAAGTATTGTTATAAAACTTGGTTTAGATGTAAAAAACCCAGAGAATTGGGAAAGATATAAAGTGGCCTATAAAGACTTAAGAAAGCAATATATGATGCAAAAAAATTAGCTTTAGTGATTTTATATAATAGATTAGATACAGAATGTTGAAGGTGAAAGATGTATGTATAGCCAAACCAAAGAGATAGGAGAAGCAGACATAGTTCAAGTGAGGTGTATTAAGGATGAAAATAAAAATACTTTTTTTTAGAAAATATTGAAAATAGGTGGGACGAGGTATTTTGATAAACCTTCTTTCAATGAAGGATCTGAGAAAGCATTGATTTTCAAACCTTAATACCCCAAACAAAAATAGAGAATATCATTTTATCGTCGTATCTAGTAAATCAGTGAAGTTTTGAAAAGAAAATGAAATGTGGAAAAGTAGTAGACCCGATTTCTTAACAGAGTGGTGGAAATGTTTAGAGATCAAGAATTTTGGTTTACAAATCTTTTAATGTCATTTTAAAGACCAAAAAAGACGATGAGTGGAGAAAGAGTTGGTTCTTATATTTAAGAATAAAGGTGATGCACAAGAGTGCAAATTATAGAGGAATTATTAATGTGCCATACATTAAAATTATGGGAGAGTTGCTAGGTCATGATGTCATACGTCTCAACGTTTGGTTTCACGCCGTGTAACCACTGGCGCGGATGCCACTGTTAAGGTGTTTGATGGAGAAACATAGAGAAAGTAAGGAGGATCTACATATGATATTTATTGATTTTAGAAAAGCTTATTAAGGATTACTTTCAAGAGATGTTCTTTTGGAGATTTCTAGAATAGAAATGTTAATATTAGTTATATTCAAGTCATTAAGGATATGTATACTAGATCTGCTAATTATGTCCAAACACAAAGATAATTTTACTTCAGCTGGATTACATCGTGGATCGCCTTTAAGCCCTTATTTTTTTTTTACTTAGTTATGATGCCCAGGCATTTACAAGAAGATGTACCTTGGTGTATGCTTTTGTCAATGACATTCTTCTTCTTGTTGATAAGACTCCAACCAAAAAAAATTGAATTATGGAGGTCAACTCTAGAGTCTAAAGGTTTTCATTTAAGCAGATCTAAACCTAATATATGGAGTGTAATTTTAGCTTGTAGAAGTTCTATGGTAGTGTTGTGACATTAGGTGAACAAGTCATTAATTAGAGTGAGTGTTCTTTATATTTAGGCTCTATTGTTCAAAATGATGGTGAAATAGATGAGAGATGTTATTAGTAGAATTTAAGTTGGATGGTTGAAGTGGAGGAAATGCATCTGCCTATTATGTGATAGAAAAAGTCTAAACTAAAGGGAAAATTTTATAAGATGGTGGTAAGACCTACACATATGGTGCAATAATGTGGCCAATAAGAGAAGCCACAAGACTAAGTTAAGTGTTACAGATGAGGATGCTTTAGTGGATGAGGGGCTTTACTTAGATATACAGATATACAATGCATGAGTATCTGAGAAAAGTGGAGTAGCTCCAGTGGTAGATAAGATTAGGGAGAGTCTCCTTAGATGGTTTGGCTACATAAAGCATCACCGCCCATGACCGATTAGAGAGTAGATGCACAGATTTGCCTTATGTGTTGGTAAGATGAGGTAGACATATAAAATACTCTTTAAGATGTATATATATAAAATGATCATAGTATACTTGATTTAAAATGAGAATATGACATATAATAAGACACAATGGAGAAGGATGAAGGATTCTGACCCCACCCAGTGGGATTAAGGCTTGTTGTTGTTGTTATTTGTTGGTGTAGTAAGTAATTGAGCCACTTTTTACCTTAACCTAATCAATGCTTAAAAATGAATTTGATTATCTAAAAATGAAATAAAAATACAAAACACATGTGGGAATGGGTTAGGAACAACAAACTCATCTCAGCTTTTTAAAATTAAATCAAACTTCAAACTAAACAAAAATCATTTTTGAAATTCACATTGATTTATTCTAAAATTTTCTTATTCCTTAAAAATGTCTTTAGGATTTAAGTAAAGTGTTTACATGTTTTCATTGTTTGATATTTCTAACATGTTAAGTCAGATGTCATGTAATTCATGCATTCATAATTTCATGTTTCAATTTTTAAAATGAAATTGTTTACTTTATATCGAATGTGCATGTGCTGGCTAAAGTAAAATTTGAGTGTATATTATTACTATTAAATCCAAAATATTTTTAAAACTTATAAATAAAATATCAAATCTGAAAGTATGCAACTTATACTTTAATTATAAGCTTGCATGTAAAATATTATATAGGTATGCTTAGTATAGGTTTCCTTTCTTTCCCATGTTGGCATAGTTTTGAATGGAAATTTTGGTGAGACATAAGGTTCATTTGAAATGCTCACCTAATTTTATATCCTATTCATCCCTATGCTACCATCTAAGAATGGTTACTTACAATTACATACATAAATTGCATAAACAAAACAAATCTATTAAACAACTTTTGCATCTTTATTTTTTATTTCATTTCTTTTATATGTATGTTAGTACTTAAGGAAAGTGGCTTATTAGTTTGGACACGCTAAGGTTGCGAGGATTTAAGTAGCCCTATGTAGGACTTGTACCTTACACCTTTGGTTAACAATGGTGCTATACTCACTTATGCCTTTCTTACTTTCATGTATGTATGTGAAATTTTGGATAAGGAAAACCTTTTCTACTTAAGAAAAATCATGCATATTCAACTTCTAAATTTTCTTACTTAGCATGCATCATAAAGTGTGTTAACTACTCTGATTTTCATGTATAGATATGCTTAGGGTCCATCCGTATGCATGTTATATATGTTGGGAAAGAAATGAAGTAATGTGTGCTATTTGGATTTTGATTCATTTTACTTAATCTTAAAATGTATTCCTTTTTGAATAGGTTTTTTTAGAGTTTGTCTAAACTTAGGATTGTTTAAAAGATTTAATCAAAATATTCATCTAAATGAAATTAAAACATGAACTTACTTTGGAAAATTACTTAAGGTTAGGGAAGGAAAGATCTCTTTCATCTCTTTCATCTTCATAACTTAGTAATTAATTATAGGTTTCACTTAAACAAAATTAAAACATGAAATGAAAATTACCCAAAATACTTAAACAACTTAAATGAAACCCTCCTCTAAGTTGAGCTTGTTCTTCACACTTAGAGAATTTAAACCTAAAGCTATAGATAAGCATACCACGCAAACCTTCTAAGCACACACATTAGCCTAAGTCAACACTTCTAGCTTTAGGCTAGGTCAATGCATGGTTTGATGTTTGTTTTCTTTTGTGATGAATATTTTAGACTGATGGTGTATTCTCTGTATGAATGAATGGACATTCTCTCCCATTATTCTTTTCTCTGTGAGATTGTGCTGGGGCACACTATCATAAATAAAAATATAAATGCTTGCTTGTAAAGTTCTTATACCCCTTGCATAATCCATAGGCTAGGTGGACTTAGTCACCCATGTGTGGGGTGATAAGTCCAATATACATGCTTGTGATGTGATTGGTGTGATTTAATTAACCTTTGTTTTGAAGGTTTTAGTTAGATTTATACTTTTCCTTTTCATGTAAAAATTTGTATAAGTAGGATTTTGGAATGATTTATTATGGGGGATTAGGATGAGCATTGGTAAAAGATCCTATCTTATGCACCATGTGAAACCTTGGAAGATCTACCATCCAACCTTCCAAAGGAGGAACTAAAGAAGAAAAGAAGAAAAGAAGAAGAAAGAAAGAAGAAAGAATAATAAAGCTTGAAGACCCCCATAACATTGAATTACTTTGCTTAAATTCATTTATAATCTATTTATATTCACACATTTGATATAGGTCAGTATTATTTTATGATTATAAATTAAATTTGATAAGTGGCAGTTTCTTCCTTTTATGTATGGCCTGGATGTGGATTAGGATCTTTAGAAAAAAAATAAATTATACCCAACTTAACAACTCAAATTAAAATTAAATAACTCATAACCTCACCTAAAACTTAGGGTTAAAATCAAGATAAAAGAATTAGCAACCCCATAGCTGGATGAGCATTTCTTTGTAATATCATGCACAAATGCATCTTATTTCACACTTGATTGGAGGGCTTCCACCTTTGTAAGTGAACCTGGCTTGACCTTTGAGGGTCGTGGTGGAAACTCACCTCCTCCCTTCTCATGTTGGCTCATGTTGGATAATCGCATTATTAAGAATTTAGTCAAAATAATTGTCTAAAAATAAAAATAAAAATAAAAATGAAATTTGAATTGCATTAGATTTTGGCCATTTGAAGCATGTCCCTTGATATGATCTAGTCTCTTTAGGGAGTGAGTTTAAGGACTTAGCTTCTTTCTAAGTAATAACATCCTAGCTATCTTGCATAAACATAAAGACTTGCCTACATGTATTTAAAATCATAGCAGGAGTTAGTTGGCAGCCACTCCTAGGCAGTTGTAAGTCCAAGTTGTCGGGTGGTTTGTTCTCTCTTGTGGAGGTAAACCAATTACCCATTTTTTGTCGTAAGTTGTGCCTGCCCGAAGCTCCCTAGATTTAGGTTGCTTCTCCCCTTTGTGGGCCATAAGCATAATACACACCTCTTAATTTCCTTAATCTTGTATTAAGGAATCTTAAGTCCTAAATATCTAATGAAAAATGCAACTCAAATGAACTAAATCAATTTCTAAAATGTAAAGCCCAACTATAGGATAGTTTGAGATGCTCGCTAGGTTTCCTAGCATCATGAACATCTCGTACTTATTTCCTATTTTGGCTTCAATAATAACTCCTTTTTTTAATGAATCCCATTTGATCTTCAAAACATAAACCAATCGATTGATATTCCTCTCATTGAAATTTTTAGAGACAATGATCATTTACCTTAATCAAGAGTTTTCCCAAGGGATCCCATCAGGATGTAATTAACAAATGGGGCTTGCCCCATAATGAACATAATGAACATTTAGTGAACTTTAGGGTTTAGGGTTTAAAGTTTAGGGTTTAGGGTTTAGGGTTTAGTGTTTAGGGCTTTAGGGTTTGTGGTTTGGTTAGGCTTTATGGTTTAGGTTTTGGTAGGGTTTTAGGTTTAGGTTTAAAGTTTATGTTTTAAGGTTAACTTAGGGTTTAAGTTAGTTTAGGGTTCATTTAGGTTTAGGGTTTAGGTTTTGGTTTAGGTTTTAAGGTTTAGTTTAGGTTTTTTTATATTTTAGGGTTTATGGTTTAGGTTTTATGGTTTAGGGTTGGGGTTTAGGTTTTAGGGTTTAGGGGTCTATCATAAACCCTAAACCCTAAAACCAAAACCCCTAAACCCTAAAACCCTAAACCCTAAACCCTAAAATCTATAGCCCTAAACCATAAACCTCAAACCCTCAACCCTAAACTAACCCTAAACCCTCAGAATTGGAAGAACCTTGATGGTAGAAACATCACTGTCAACTAGCCTCAGTCTAAATCATACGGTGGAGACAAAGGTAGAGGTGGTAGTTATCATAGTAGTGGTGGGGGATTTGGAGGTGATATGGTGGTGGTGAGCAAGATGGTGGTTATGGAGGCAAGAGGAGTGATAGAGATTATAATTGTGGTGGTGGTGGCGAGGAGAGACTGAGATGATGGCGATCCACCGTCAAGTGGTTGGGTTGTTCTGATGGGAACTAGAGAAACTGAAGAATGATCGACCCGATCTGCTACTTATGGTACTATCTTTACAGTAGAGATGGTTCAACTTACCTAGGGTTTTTGATTTACTCTATGGGTGTTCATTTTTTATCTATGTCGTTGCTTGTGTATTAGAAAAGTTGGGATGCTACTTGGTTGATGAAATTGAAAAGAATAAATGTTGAATCTAAATTTATTCTCTATTAAAAAAAACCTTAAATCTTAAACAAACCTAAATCAAAATATAAACCCTAAACCTATAACTAAACCCTAAACCTAAATCCTAAACCCTAAAACCCTAAACCCTAAATAAACCCTAAACCCAAATCCTAAACAAAACCCTAAACACTAAACCCTAAACTAAACCATAAACCTAAACCCTAAACCCTAAAACCATAAACTCTAAACCCTAAATACTAAACCCTAAAACCTAAACCTTAAAACTTAAACTAACCATAAACCCTAAACCTTAAACTAACCTTAAACCCTAAACCATAAACCTTGAATAAAGTTTTCATTTGGAGTAGATCAAAAGAATGACCTAATCTAACATAGGTGTAAATAAAGAAAATGTCTTCAAGAGACTTTCCTTGACTAGTATTTGAATACCCTAAACCCTAACCCTAAATCAAATTATATTACCATATATTATAGTATAATGTAGCATCATATATATTTGAGCATATATTGATGTGTTTTTTGGATGTTATAAGATGTTTTGAAATATGTATATTATGGTATTGTTCCTATAGTCTATTAATATAAATCATAATAATATTTAATTAATAAATCGATGATGAAATTTGTTAAATTTGAAGTGGGAATTAGGTTGTAGTACCAAAGTGTGCTACCACTTATAGTTTAAAAAGTAAGATTTTATGTTCAAAATAAATGTTAAAAGTATAGCAGATCATAGCATCATACCATATATATCTATTTTAAATTCTTTCAAGATTTTACAATCATGTAGTTGAGCCTACACTAGCATTATTTATAAAAATGTTGATTTAGACTTTAAAATGGTGGAATTTGGCCAAATTCATAATAGGTAGAGCATGGCATCATAATATGTTATTTTAATTTAAAATTTGTAATTGATATGACTAAAATATATAGTTTTTATTATTAGACTAATTTTATGATTTTTATCTTAAACAATTCCTTGTGATGAATATAACATAATATAATATGTTTGTGTATTATGATATAGGATGCCATAACATAGTGTAGCATCACATTATTATATACCTTGTGTATTACTAGCTTGTATGTATGTAGTAGAGTTTTACTAGTATAATATAAAAGATTTATAGGCTAAGATGGGATATGGATTCCACAAATTTAAGGTAAGATTTAAGGAACATTATTGGGGTGTGCTATGGTGTGTCATTTATTCAAAAGAATGGAATTTTGCATCCAAAATAAATGTTCTTTTTTCAACCAAATTTTATATTTTTTTTGCTTAAAGTGATTTATTTTAAGGTGTAATGTAAGTTAATATATTATATGAAAGCATACGAAAATATAATGTACATAACAATAAAACTTCACATATAAATGAATGTGGTGGTGTGTTACTAAATGTTATTGTATATTTTAGTATGTTTTACTTTTGTTATAATAAAACTAAAAACTTATTAATTTGAAGGTTGAGATGGAAGAATTTGGCCAAATTCATGGCACACACCAAGAAGGAACACCAAAATTATGCCATTTTGTACCATTTCTAATAGAAAAATAACAATTTTACATCTAAAATGAACATTATTCATATATTAAGAAAATATTGTTATTTGTTTCTTTTTAAGTGATTCTAATGATGTGTAATGTTAGATAATATATTGTATTATAGCAAATTAAATATATAAAATCATATATTATAATAATATAATATAGTGTGTTTATTCACACTATGATATGTTTAGTATGATAGTTTGTGCTTGCATCATCACAAATCATAAAATGTTGATTACAATGTTAAGATGATGTAATTTGAAGAAATACATTGTTAGGCTTTTGGTTGAAGTATTAAAGGTGTACATAAGAGAAGAAATAAGATTTGATGAGAATTCCATGCTAAGGACATGGAGGGACCTCCGCTAGGGGATCACTAATGCATTATACATGACATGTGATGGGTTTATCTTGAGGGCAAAGAAGAAGAAAATCTATTGGAGATAAGGTTTGGATTTGATTTGATTATATGATTTGAGGAAAAAATATACTAGGGATAAGAATCTATAATCCACTAGGGATTAAGATCAATCTTTTTTGTTTTAATTGATGGAGTCATATGCTAGATACACTCCACTAGTATCAGTATATGAACCTTCCACTAGGAAGTAGGTTCGTGCTATCGGGATTAGGATTTGAGTTTGATTTCAAAGATTTGTTTGGGGACATTACGGGGATAAGTTTGGGGATTTCTTTGATTTAGACTTTACCGGGGAGTTTGTTTAATTTGGTTCCACTAGATTTTGGAATTTCATTTATTTGCTTGACTTGTTTATATATGATTTGGGGCTCCACTAAGGGGATTTAACTCCACTGGGAAAATAAGATTGGTTTTAACTGAAGCAATGGACCGTGCGTGTGTGACCCACCAGAAGGGGGGCTATATTAGCTTGACCTACCTTTTACAAATCCAAATGGCTAGTACTAGGGTATAGCCAACCTAGGGTTGCCTTTCAATGTGCAACTGTATGCTAAAAAAAGAAAGTGTAGCAAACTTACATTTTAAGTGAGGAACAATAACCGGGTGAAGGGATGCACAAATTAATCAACCCCACCTAAATGTCACGGAGTGAATGTCACTTGGGACTTATGTCAACTCAAAGTAGTAAAGATTAATTTTATCTTTATTTCATGTGATTTGATATAGTTTGTTTGGTTTAGTTTAATTTTGAATTGAGGGCATATCTGTTGGGGATGTGAGCTCGGTCAAATTTGATAGATTTAATTTATGGACCATGTTGATGTGTGATGGACCCACTGAGAAGGGGCTATATCGGACTTGTCATATCTCAAATTTACAAATCCAAAGGGATAGTCTACTTGCCATGGTGTAGAGCTAGCAAACCTAAAGGGTTGCCTTCTGTAAACGATTAACAAGAAGAAGGCAAACTTACATCTTCTAAAGCAAGGAACAACTGCTAGGGTGACCTATTGGTAGCACAACAAATTAAACCCGACATAGGGTGACTATTGAGTGAATGTCGTTAGGGACTTATATCAACTTAAGAGTAGTCAGCCAATTCCTATAGGGAGTTTTACTGACATTGCCCTAAAAATAGGATGACTGCTTGGGAAAAGGTACTGTTAGAGATGTCCTCCTAATCCATAAGTGAATATATATTTTGTTTATATATTTGTGTGGACTCACAGGAATCACACACCGAAGGGGCTTGACATTGACTTATCTTAAATTTTTAGACCAAGGGAGAATCTGCACATCCACAGGATGGATTCTCCAACCACAGGGGTTGTTACTAGGAAAGAGGAACTGTCTAATCCGATAGTAACTTGAGTAATGTCTAAATAGGGTCACAAAGGACATGATCCAAATATATTGCCCTCAGGGGATATGTTGCTAGGGGCGTTATCCTGAGCCCTCAAAAAGAAAGCATATAGGTTTACAGTGGCCAACTCAATGAGAAAGCATAGTAGACTTACATCAACCATGTGTGGTGTATCCTAAGGTGCGAGAACCAACAAACCTAAAGTGTATCCATCAAAATTAGTGGTGTATCCATCAACATAGTGAGAACCAACCAACCTAAGGTGTCATTAGTGTGCAAAAAAATTAACTGAAAGAAAGCATGTAGGCTTACAACTTTCCAAGGTAACTAATCATCGGATATGTGCCGGAGATATATGTTATCTGACCTAGAATGACTACTAAGCGGGAAGCCCCAAGGAAGGATTGGACCCAAACTTGAAGCAATTATGAGAGAAGGAGCCACTAGGGGACTTATCCTAAACCTCTAATATACTCGGCCCAGTTTATGTACAAAGTCTAATCCAAGATGAAAGCATAGTGGACTCACATCTTTCTAAATGAAGCCAACATGAGGTAGCTTACTGGACATGCCGTAAGGCCTACCAAACTAACAAGGCTGTCAAATTGGGCCAAGTAAGGAAGGAAAGCATAGACTTACATCCTCCAAGAAAGAAGACCACCGGGTGACACACTAGAGAACAGACCCAGTGTATATTGTTTTGTGTTTGTTGATTGATAGATGGTACTATGGTTCGTTTCAACTACCCTAAACACATTATGGTGATTCACAAACAAGAATACTTTCAATATCTAAGAGATTAGATTCATAATTTTCATTAATGATAATTATTTTCAAAAATGGTTTATAATATTTATTTAAGTAGAGCCCATTGATTGGATGCATTAGGCACTCTCTTTATGATTAATAAGTGATAAGATCCTCCTTGGTAGGCCTTTTTTAAGTGGGTTCAAACTTTTCTCCCATCTTGCAATGGACAACAATCGATCTTCCTAGAACTAAATTAATCTCACTTACTTGAAAAGCTCTAGGAAAAACTAACTTATTGTGAGCTTGAATCATTTCATATTTGTATAACTTGAGCTTTTGGCATGCCCACTGGCATCTCTCCTCCAAACCTTCGAGCTCTTCTAACTTGGCATTCTAATTATGTGTGATCCCGCTAACCATAGCTATCCTTAGTGATGGGAGTTTAACTTCTAATGGTAGAATGGCTGCACCAATATATTAAGGAGAGAAAGAAGTGACCGAGTTCTATGGTGTGATAGCCCACAAGGCTTCAACTAACCAAGCCACTATTGCTTATTATTATCGAAAGTGTCTTCTTTAATATTTGGATGAGTTTTGTTGAAGGATTCGTTAAGCCATTTTCCTGTAGTTGAATATTTATCTAAGCTATGGGCAAAGTTTTTGATCTCGTTTTCCATTATCGATATAATTCATCGAGGAACTGAACCTATATATGATATGGTTTCTAAGAAACTAGAGTACAATTGTGGACCTCACAATGGAATCAAGCCTTCACCCATTTAGAAAAGTAGAGAAGATGAGATGACCCTTAGAAGAAGGAGGAACAATCAAACCCACTCTCCCAACACCGAATGGCCCCTTGCCAATGTAGGATGGAATGGTTAAGGATCACACCATGTATTTGACAATGGTGGCATTGCCTAGCCATATCCATGCAATCTCTGATCATTGATGGCAAGTAGTATCCTAGTATATTGATCTTGGCATTCATCTTCTGACTGAATTGGTCAGCTCCACATAATCCTTAGTGTACATCGGCCAAAATCTTATGGGCTTCATGCTTGTCCAACCAACTTAACCACATATGATCGAAAGTCTGCCGACACAAGACACCATCCATAAGAGCATAGGAAAGTTCTCTCTACTTAATTTGATGGGCTGGGGACTTCTCTTGAGGTAGTTTTCCTTTATTTAGGTAATCCATGAAGGGTTGCATCCAATCTAACTCCTCATCCTTCTTAGGAATGGTAACCTCCTCTTCAAGAGAGTACTTTTTGATAAGTTCAAGATCAATAAGGGATAAGACTTATCTATTTTGGAACTTTATTGATATGACACATCTAGACATGCCAACTCCTTGGCAAAGCATACACGATGTTCTCTCCTCGAGGAAT
This sequence comes from Cymbidium sinense, assembly GCA_021442155.1. NCBI lineage: Eukaryota > Viridiplantae > Streptophyta > Magnoliopsida > Asparagales > Orchidaceae > Cymbidium > Cymbidium sinense. Next base: position 145,534 of record JAKCPB010001691.1, read on the forward strand.
CTTATAAATAGTAACCTTTAAGATTTGGGCCAACAACTCTATTGTGTACTTATGGTAGTGATTGAGCTTGGGCTTTATAACCTTATAGGACCCAATAATTTGGTTGATAACTAGGAGAATCCTCAAAGATGTTGATGTTCTAGATGTTTAGTAACACAACTCAACCATCAGCATATTCAGCTCAGTGATATTTGATGATGAAGAATCTCATCACATCATAGCCCAGAGTTAAGAGAATTCTATTCTACCTCCCTCGGAATAGTAGATTATGGCTCTTCTCCTCTTTGAGAGGAAGTCACACCATTAAAGTATATCTCTCAATGGTGAATGCTAGTATCCCCTAAGTTCATGATTCATTTATTAGGGAGATCATCACTAAGCGAGAGAAGGTGAAGTTGTGTTGCTAAGAAATCTACTAGAGTTTGTCCTTTAACCACAGGGTATGAAGGTAATGTTAAACCGCAAGAGGATCATGGACCACCGCAACAACTGGATATCAATAGTTTCATGAGATACTATAATGGATTGATTGGAGACTAAGTTCACCTTATGAGGAAGCATGTAGCTTTGTAGGATGCAAAGGTTAAAAAACTTCTCAATGGGTGGATAAATAGCCTCAAATGTGGATTAGATGATGGTAGTAGAGTGTGTTTTCCTTCCCTTCATCATTGACAACAAAGCACCAAGGAGTCATCTAACTGAGTGTAAAGTATAATTTGCCCGGGATGTGCTACTAGATCCGAGGTAATGTACTTTGAAGGCATGCTCCAACTTATCATCCCACTTGAACTTGGCATCCTTTTTGATAAGCACTGATAATGTATGACGTCTTCCCGATAGGTTGGATATAAAGTGTTGTAAACACACCAACCACTTTTGGAATGATTTTAGTTGAGTTAAACATTTTGGGGGTGGAATTTATAATATTGACTTGATCTTCTCCAGATTGATTTTGATTCCTTGGTGTCGGACAACAAACCCAATGAATTTCCTTAAAGGTGTTCTGAATGCACACTTTAGAGGGTTCATTTTGAGGTTAAATTATCTTAACTATTCAAAAACTACTCTCAATTCAAAGAGATGGTCTTCCTTTTCTCTACTTTTGGCCATGAGATCATCGACATAGCACTTGACTTGATGATGAATAACTTCATCAAAGATTGAGTCATAGCTCTCAGTATGTAAAGCACTAGCATTTTTATGGTCGAAAGGCATGAACTTATAACAATAGATTGATCGTGGTTCTAAAAGTAGTGTTTCTTTATCGGGCCATCTTTATTTGGTTATATCTAGATAAGCTATCCATGAAAGAGAAGACTGCATGAGATGAGGCTATGTCCACCATCAGCTCCGGGATTGGTAGTGAAAATTCATCTTTTGGACATGTCTTTTTTAAATCCCTAAAATCGATGCTTATGTGAATTTGGCCATTCTTTTCCTAAGCGGGATGATGTCAAGCAACTGTAGGCTATTTTTTCTTCCGGATGAAGCCAGCATCGATCAATTTCTTGACTTCATAAATGACTTATTTTTCTATGTCTAATCGCATGCGTCTAGGAGCTTGCTTGATAGGGTTAATAGTAAGCTCTATTGCTAGTTTATGGATTTCTATGTTAGGAGCTTATCCAGGCATCTCTTCATAACTCCATGTGAAGAAGTCCTTCAACTCAGCCAATAGCCTAACTAAGTTAGTGGTTTCAATTTCATTCAATAAAGAATTGATGTATGTTGGGCATGGATCATCTTCAGCTCTTAAGTTGATTTCCTTGAGCTCATCAATGGTTGACTTGATCTCTTCTTCAAACTCTCATGGTGCATCTTTGACTTCAAAATAATTTGGATCATCTGAATTATCTAAGCACAGCTTCTCATATGAGCTAATATGATTTGAAAAGAACTAATTAGATTGCAAATGATTGATGATGAGCAGTAATCATCATTATCGATTGTACTCACTGTACTGAATCCTAGTCCTAGTCTTGATTAAGAGCTTTTGCATTTGTTCTTCCATATTCTTTTTGAAGTAGCCCGACCGTGCTTTGACCAATGGGATTAACCCTTTCTTTGCTAAATTATAAACATAAAGGCAAGTACCAATCAAAAGGTTCTTATTAAATCTTTATATGAATCATCCCTCGAAGTTCTATATCAATTTCTTGACTTGAGGATGATGCTTAAAGAACCTCGAGTCTTCACACTTTTGGTTGACTTAGGGGCTTCCTTAATTACCAAACCCTTTTTGAGAGGAAATTAGAGCTAAGGTTCCCAACTAATGGCTGCTTTACATATAGACTTGGATACACTTTGCTTTGGAGCCGGTCTTCTTCACTATCCGCTCAAGTGTCACCCCAAGAGAATCTACTACGAGAAGAGTCTGGTGTGATAACCATATAAGACTCTACCTTTGAATTAGATTCTATATGGATAGTAGGTGTAGTATGGGACATATCTTCTATTGGATGGTCGATAAAGAGGTTTTCCACCCCTGGGATTGCCTCTGAACTGGCCTCTTTTTCTGTCTAGTGGATGTCAGGTCATCTTACCTATATGTTCAAATAGAGTAACAAATTGTGGGTGGAATCTAATGTCAGGCTCCACTTCCTCCTCCAAGAGCTCCCTTTTATTTTTTTCATTTTCTCTTTTCTTTTCTTTCTCTTTTTCCCTTTCCTTTTCATTTTCTTCTTCTTTTTCTTTTATATTTAGACTTTGGTCAAGTTCACGAGAATAGACTTGTTGATTTTGAGGGAGGTAGTAAGCCACATCCTAATATATGTTGACCTCCTAAATTATAAATGGCTTGAGATCTCCTTTGACACAGTAGATGATCCCACCTCTTACAAACTTCATACACTGATGTAGATAGGATGGAACTATGTTGTTCTCATGTATCCATGGTATCCTAAGCAAAGCATTGAAAGATGTATCCAAGACTATAATGTGAAACTTGGCTTCGGTCTTCTAATCATCTATCTCCAAGGACAACACTATGGAGCCTAAGGTCTGTTGACCTCACTTTTGGAGTGTGGATTCAATCTTCCCATCTTAGACTTAGGAGTCTCCAAGACACTAAGACTTCCCTAGTTATAAGACACTTATAACAATTAGGTAAACACTTAACCTAACAAAAAGACTTAGAAGGTTTAGCCATAGGATTAGTTATGGGGTTAAGATAATCCACCTACCCTACAACAAAAATCCAATCCATGTTCACCTTCTCAAACTAAACCTCAAGTTCAAATTGAACATCAAATTCAAATCCAAATCCAAACCCAAATTCCAAACCCAAATTCCAAAACCAAATGATTAAAGACCATGATCAAATCTTGAAACCCTTCCTAAGCCATATGACCTATCCCATGGACTTAGCCAAGTCTTAATCCAAATCAATCCAAAATCAATTGATTTTCTTATAATCACTTTATATCTTCAATCATCTTGCTAAATTTAAATCAAAGCTACATTGAAATGATCAAAACTAAATCAAAATAAATCAAATTTAATCAAAACCCTTTCCTAAGCCATATGACATATCCCATAGATTTAGCCAAATCTTCAATCCAAATCTCAAACTCAATTTATTTTCTCACAAATCAATCATATTTTCAATCATCTTCAAAATTCAAATGAAATATACATTTAAATCGTCAAAACTAAATCAAACTAAATCAAAATCCAAACCTAAGCCACATGACCTAACTCTTTGGATTTAGCCAAATTCCTTCATTCCAAAACCCGAATTCAATTTATTTTCTCATGAATTAATCATACCTTCAATCATATTCACAAATATAAATGAAATATACAATCATCAAGCCAACCAAAATCAACCCAAACCCAACTTAACCTTTTTTGACTTGAAATGTTCAAATGAACCAAAACCCATTTAAACCCAAGCCCATTGCAACTGAATTTATATATCAATCCTAAATCCATATATAAACTCAATAAAATCATACTCAATCCAAAATCAACTAAACCAATTTGTCCACTTGACCCAAAGTGGCCAATTTGACCTATTTGAGCAAGTTCTAATCCTACCCAAATTGGATTGAACCAAGCCCATCAAAACTTCCATATAATTGTTGATCACCCTAGGTTGATCAATTGTCACAAGTCAAACCAAGTCAACTTGGTTTGACCAAGTCAACCCCTTAACCAATATGAACCTAAACTAGTCAAATTATAACCTAAGACAAATCCCTTGAAACCAATGATTCATTCCAAATCAAAATTACTATTTGATTATGACTTGACTTCAATTGAGTCAAACAAAACCCAATTGGTCCTCTTGACCCAAGTTGACCCAAATTACCTAAAAGGCTAAATTGGGTCAAATCAAAATACAAACCAAATTGATTGTAACCAATGGCTCAAGTTCATTCCAAATTGGTTGTTGAACTTGACCAAAAGCCATGATTGGACCCAATAATGGACCTACTTAGCCCAAATTGACCTAAAGATTCAAGTTGGCCTAAATCAAAAACAAATACAAATTAATTGAAACCAAAGTCTAAAATCATATTCAATTGGTCAACTAAACCCAAACCAACACAATTTGGCTAATTTGGTCAAATTGTTAATCATTTGACCCAAATGAATTCAAATGAGCCAAAAATCAAATCTAAGACAAACTAAACCAAACCAATTGAACCAAAACATCTCAAATGATTATATGAACTTAACTCAACCCTTGGTTGACATTTGACCAATTGGTCAACTAACTTGACCCAACCTAACCTAATTTGACCTAAATGAGTCAAATTGATCCAAACCTAACCAAATCAACTCCAATTGGCTTGAAATTTTGGCTAACCCACTTTTAGCTCATTTTAAATCTGCCCAAATCAAATCCAAAGCCAAATGATCATTATACCTCTAGGTCAAAGGCATCACATGACATAAATCACCCAAGTTTCATTTCCATTCTTGGCCACTTTATACTCTTCCAATGGTCCACTTAGGCACTACACAACCTCAAAGGGGTGGTTAGGTCACCATGACTCATGGGAGGTGAAATCACTCCTCCCCATTGGAGCATTTAAAACCCATAGAAACCCATGATTTTCCTTTGGCGCCACCTCCACACCTTAAACCAACCAAGATGAGCCAACTCACCTCCTCCCCCACCCATGACTCGAGATGGTCGGATGGCCATTAGAAGCCAAACTCAATCCCATCCAATCAAGATGAAGGGGTATACACCCTCGCTTCCTCAAACACACACAAAAAATTAATCTCCCTAGCTACCCAAGATTAGACACTAGAGCCATATCCTAAGCTCCCAAGCTCATTCCTCATCAAAAATGCCATTCTCATCCATCCCAAAAATAGACACTCCCATTTCCAACATAACTTCCCCATTTTCTCCATTAAACTTAAATTCACCTTCCTAGGCTTCATGAAGTGAAGAATGAATCATCTACCAAGCTTCCCGAAAGCACCGGGTGTGCAATCAAAGCCCAATTCCAAATCATCTATTCATGGCCTTCCGAGTGAACAACGAGGAATTGATCCAATTGCTACTCAATAGGGTTTCATCTCCACTAGATGAAGCTTCTTCAATTATTTGAGCTGCCAGTCTTGAGCTTCGATGAGGTCCGCCCAAAAAATAATTTTAAAGAAAACTTGCTTCTGTGTGATCTTGACAATGGATCCCCTATCAGGAAGCCTTTTGAGTTGATCTCGAGTTCGTATCAAGCAGTAATGATGGAAGAACTCCATTCACCCTCACTAGCATGACGTTAAATCACACACCAGCCATTCTATGTGATTGGAATTGACGATTGTGATTAGATCCGCTAGATTGATCTAATTTAATCCTATTAAGCTGTGGGATTAATCATAGCCATCCGATCTTTGATCTGATGATGGAGGAGCATGTATGTCACGCCACGTAGTTTGTCGTGATAAGTATTAAGTAGCTAATCTTGCTATTCCATGTGGAAAGCATGTTGCATCAGTGCACCACATGGAGCCAATAGGATTAGGCTTTAATTTAGCTTAATTAATCATTTTAATGGCTAAAACTTCTAAAAATCATTAAAAATCATAGATAAATAAAAAATACAAATAAATACTTATTTTAAAGGTATTTGAGAGAATTAATTAAAATTTATCTTAACTAATTTGAATAGTAATTAAGGTATAATTAAAGTGTAATTACAAAATTACTAATTACTTGAGAATTAATACCAAATTTTATGAGTTAATTTAATGGGAATGACCTCTACCTCCCATAATTTTCTTGGGATTTATTGATCACTTAATTAGGAAAATTAAAAACCTTAACTACTCTTTTAAATAAATTAATGATTAATTAATCCCATGATGATTAACAAATTGGTTAATGAACAATAAGTGAAGAAATAGGGTTGGGACCCCTTTCCCAAGTTCATTTCACCCTTTTAAAAATGAAATTAATTAATATTTAACTAATTATTTTAAAAAAAATTAAAATCTTAATCACACTAACCTAAATCATGGGGTAGATCTTTAGGTGTTTAATAACCTAAAGGAGTTTAATGAAATTATAGTTAGTCCACATGTGTGGAAAAACCATAAGAGTAATTAATTAAGTCCCTTAATCTAATTAATTATTAATCATGAGCAAATTGAATTAGGCCCCTTTTATATCCTAAGTTCATTACAAGTTTATTCTCCATGCATGTTATGTTGGCTCATTTAGTTAATTACTTTAAGGTGACATAGGTAAGGGTAATTAATTCATCTAATTAAGGGTTCAACTTAATTAACCCATAAAATCAACTTAATTACATTTCCTTAAATTAAATCAAATCACTAATGTGGTAATGGGTTTAAAACAACAAGTGATGATTTCTCTTCTACTCTTTAGATTAAATCAAATATGAAACATAATTAATAAAGAAGATTTGGATTGATTTAAATAATCTTATTTAATTTGATTGCCCTTAAGAACTAGTTTGGTTGAATGAATCACATGCTTATATTTGATTGTCCTCTTTCCAATCATGTTAAATTTGGTATGTCATTTGAATTCATGCATCCATATTTTTAAAATCAAGTAAAAAAATGGATTCCTTTTATGTAAGCTTGCATGTGTTGATTTAATTTAATATATGTGTGAATATTATCACTATTAAATCCAAAATGTATTTTTCAAAAGCTTATAAATGAATAATAATATGTGTTATGATGATAGTTATAAATACATAAGAAATGCATGTGGTTATAAGTTTAAGTGTATGAATGTTGATTCTCTTCCTCTATTCATGTGTTGACTTATATAAGATTGAATGATAATGAGCATATAGTCTGGACATCCTGGGAACATGAGGGTTTAGCTAGCCCCAAGGAGTCATTTGATTACCTCACTTTTCTAGTTTAATAATGGCACGTACCCATCTGATTTCATTCTTATGTATTTCAACATTAGAATTTGGATAAAGATTTAATTCATATATATATATATATATATATATATATATATAAATGATTCAATCAAAAAATATTTGCATGGTTTTTCTCATTATGCATATGTGTGTGTCCAAGAAAACAAGTATATAGTTTGGACATCTGGGAATATGAGGCTGGAAGTCATTGATTACCTTGACTTTCTCTGGACATTTACTATCTTGTCTATATCTTTGTACATGTATATGTATATGTGATTAGTGAATGAAAATCCTACATTAGAATTGCATGCATTCAGCTAAGTGGTTGAATTAATTAGTCATATTATTTGGAGCTTAAATACATACAATTTATATATGTTTGAATGCAAATGGTATATAGTCTAGAATATAGTTTTAGCTAGCTCCAAGGAGGTCAATTACCCTCACTTTCCTGGTTTAACAATGGCACATGCCTATTTAATTTCATTCTTATGTCCTTTTATAAAAATTTGGATAAAGTTTTAAATTAAAATGTTTAAATAATTCGATCAAATAAAATATATAAATTATAAACATACACATACATTCATCATTTAAGTGTGCTATGTATAGATAGATACACTTAAGATTAAATCATATGCATGTTACATGTGATGGAATGGATTGATTTAATATATGTCATGTGGTAGTAATTCAATTAAATTAATCATAAGATGCCTTTCATTTTGAATAGGATTATTTAAAGTGAACCTAAACTTAACATTAATTAAATCATTTAATAAGCCATTTCCTAAAGAGAACTAAATCAAATTAATATACTTTAGAAAGTGACTTAAGGTAGGGATGAAAGAGGGCAATCCACTTTTCCTCTCTTTATAACATTTAGTTGCTAAGTGTAATAAAATGAAACAAAAGAAAACACAAATTAAAATTCTCAAATCAATTAAACTACTTCAAGTGAAATCAACCTTTCATGTTAAATTGAATCCTTCTACACTTAGATAATAAAACACTAATGCCTAACAAGACTTACCACACAAGCCTTAATACATAAATCAATTAAGTCACTCTAGCTCTAAGTTAGGATGGTGTTGTATGTTTTATTTTATGCTATATTATTTTGATTGAATGTTAGGTGTATGCTCAGGCTATGATATGCCAATATTAGCCTAATCATGTTTTCTATAGGGGATTATGCTTAAGGGATGCTTAAAAGTAAATGTGAATGCTCTTTTTTGTAGGTTGCTTAAATACTTAAGAATAATTCAAGTTAGGATAGGTGGGCAAAGTTACCCATGTGTAAGGTGCTAAGTCTAAATTATAATTACTACTGCTTGGGATTCTATGTATATTTAGCTAACCTCTATTTTGTAGGTGTGGTTAGTTTTACTTTTCCCATATAAATGTAGTTTTTGCAATAGGAATTAGGATTAGTGCTATGGGGGATTAAGATAAGCAATGATTAAAAATAAATGTGAAGGCTTTGTCCTGAGGTGCCCGATGATGCCTTTGAAGTAAGCACCATCCTAATCAAAGAAGGAACTAAATCAAAAATAGAGATATGAAGAAAGAAGACCCCCATAGTATTTAATATAATTATAATTATTCTTTAATATTTGTATTGATAGAGTTACATCTTTTCTCTCTTCGAAAATGGCAAACATTGGCATTTTATTCTTTTATAATAGTTTATATAATTGTTTGATGTTATGTTTACATTGTGTATTAAGATAACATGATTTTCATAGTTTCATAAATGATTGATGCTTTAATTTGTGGCTTGGATTGGATTAGGTTCTTAGGATAAAAATAGCTTTTCTACCCAACTAATCACATATAACTAAATTTTAAACAACTCATAACCTTATCATAAAGTGTAAGACATAAACAAGATAATTAAAAGATTTAGCAACCCCTTACCTGTATGGTTGTATGATTCACATCATGTATGAATATTCTTTCTCTCTGAACATGAAGGATCTCCATCCTTGGATGATACAAAAATGCTTGACCTTTGAGGGCATCCCTTGTGGTGGAGAACACCTTCTTCTAGCTGATTTAAACCATAATGCATTTCATCATGTATTTAGGCATAAGAAATCCTAAAGCCTTTATCAAAATGATCTATCTAAAATGAAATAAAATTTGAAAAGATTTTGTATCTATAGATTAAGTCTCATGTCACTCATGCTCTAGTCTCTTAGGGAGTGCATTTAGGACTTTAGTCTCTTCTTATTAAATAACTACCATAGCTATCTTTAATAAGATTACATGGTTTTAAAATTGAAGGAGTTAGTTGGTGCCAGGTTAGAGACAATTTATTCTCTCCATGGAGGTAAACCCTTATGTCCATATGTCTAAATCATCAGCTTTAGCTACTCCAAAGCCTAGATTTAGGATATGAGGTAGTTATTTTCTTTTAGCCATGAGCATAAATCCTTACCTCTTGGGCATTCCCACAACCTTGTGTTGGTGGATTATGAGCCCCTAATTAAATTAAATTTCAACTCAAAACATATAAATCTCTTCAACTTCATTATATAAATCCCAAACCATAGATTGGCTGGAATGCTAGGCTTCATAGTTTCATGAGAATTTCCTACTTATTTCATTTGGATTCAAAATATAAGCCTTTTCCTTGAACTTTCCCAATTGATTTTTCAAATACAACAAATCGTTTGATAGTCTAACCTTGAAATCTTTAGAGATGATAATTATCTAGTTTAATCGAGAGTATTTTTTGAAAATTTCATTTCCTAAGATGTTATTAACTATGAAGGCTTTTCTCCATAGGGAACTTAAGAACCTTTTTTTTATCATAAACCCTACTTAATTCATCCATGTAAAGTAGAGGAAAAATCTCTGGTACATTTGAAGACCCATCATGCCATAGGAGTCCTTATTATGTGATTAGGTCCATTGTAGGGTGATTCCTTCTTGAGATAGTATATCATACCACAATGATTCCTACCCTCCCCTATAATCCGCTTGTCCCTCCATACATTTAAAAATAAACACTGAAGGCTCTCTATTTTGAATCTGCCAACATCATCTTTTATTTTGAAGTTTAGAGATGTCAATCCTCAAGTAGACAAGGGTTCTTAGACTCATAATATTATTACACTTGTCAACCACTATAGCCTATATTTGCCAACATCTACTATAAAGTGCGTCAATCATCCCTAAGAGTAAGTCTTCATAATGTAACTCTTAAGATGTCTTTCGAGGCATTCTTCTTTAGTAGCAGCATAGCTAAGCATATCTCTAGATCAAGGGCCTTGATTAGAGGTTCTCTCATCTATTTGATAAGACAAGGGCATCGATATGCTTAACTTATGGAAACTTCAAAGGTGAGCTAGGACAATATTATCAACTCTAGCTTGGTCCTCCACAAGTATATCCATGGGTGGAGCATCCAATAGAGGGGCTTTCTGCTCACTAGAACCAATGACTTTCTCAATTAAGGTGCTACCCAGGAGGTAAACCACTGAGAGATTGACTCTCCATGATGACTGGAAAGATAAGTTTTATCTCTTATCGCATACCTGCAACCTATGGGATCCTCCTTGACTCTAATCAATCTCAAGAGGTGAACCCTTTTTAGACAAGGATAATACTCTAAATCAAAAAGGAAAGAATCAACTATTAGAGCTATTATTTTATTTAGACTTGGAGAGCTTTCAATAAGAATAAAATTAAGACCGCCAAAAGTGACAATAAATAAGTAGAATTTCTTCACTAATTACTTTGGGTGCATGATAAATCAAGTAAAAGTAAAGGATTTAGTTTTTATCCATAGATACAACGCCTTGCTAGAAGAGAAAGAGATGGTATGCAACCCATGAGGAAGTATTGGAATCAAAGGCTACACCTGACTATCCCAAATAACAAGTATCATGACCACTGGGCCACCCTCCCCGAAGTTATCCTTACAAAGCAAACCTTCCTTGTGTTGGAGGTTTTAGCAACTTCATGCACCCAAGGAAATCTTCTGATCTTAGAAATGATCTTCGAGGGAGGTGAGATATCTTAACCTTCTTCGGTGTTAAGAGGATTCGCAAGTATCCCAATGATTACTAGATGGTTGTCTATTGCTTATTCCTTAGATATGGCACTCAACTAGTTGTGCTTACAAAGGATAAAACATCTAAGACATGGCAAATATATGGTGGGGCATTTGGGGATCATCGCCTGCCCACTTCCTCCGCCTCTTAAGCTCTAGTAATTGAAAATAAGGGTTTCTTTAAGAGATTGGGATTTTCTAACTACCTCTCCCTTGAATGAATTTGACTTATCCACCCATCTAAAGAGTAGTGGAAAGTTACTACCATGAATATGAATGCCGAGGTGGTGGAAATGATCATTATGGTGGCTAATGAGATGATATGAACAGAACAGAGGAGGTTCGTAGTTCATCTCCTATAAAGCCTCGCCCACCTAATACATAACTACCCGCTTTCTTCTAAACACCATCTAGTGCCTGATGATTGGTCTGAAAGGATAACTGCTATTTCCTCTTATGCTTATTAGCCACCTTATTGATTAATTTCTCAAATGTTTTGATGGTAAAGCTCTAAGCATGAAAGTGCCATGGATATTCGAGAAGAATCTCAATGGAATGTTTCTTTAGAGTTCTCATTTCATGCTTAGTTTGCCACCGAGAATGTAATCAAGGACTTGTTGAGTTTATGTTTCACACAATGAGGTCGCCACAATCACCCTCTCTCCCAGCTCTAGTAAAACACTTGATAAAGAGGTGCTACCAGAAAAGTCTTCATAGAACCATTGGGGCTCATACCAATCAAATGCAACACTTGATGACTTAATAAAAGGAAGAAGAGGCTACCACTAGTCATCTAAAATGTGTAATGTTACAGGATTCCCTATCACCAAAAGATCTTGGTGTAAAACCCTAAATAAAATAAAACTAAATAAAAAACTAAAAAAAATAAACCTAAAAATAAAACCTAAACCTTAAACTAAAAAAAACCTAAACATAAAATAAACAAAATAAATTAAACATAAGCCTAAACTAAAACAAATAAAACCTAAACCTAAACCCCAAACTATATAGAATAAAATAAACTAAAAATAAACCTAAACCTAAACTAAAAAAAACATAAAATAAAAATAAAACCTAAAACCTAAACTAAAAAACTAAAATAAAACCCAAACAAAACCTAAAATAAAAAATAAAACCTACACCTAAAATTAAATAAAATAAAACTAAACAAAAAAAATAAAGATAAACCTAAATGTAAACTAAACTAAAATAAACTAAAATAAAAAACATAAATAAAAATAAAATAAATAAACTAAACTAAAAAAAAAAAATAAACTTAAATAAAAAATAATAAATTAAAATAAATAAACAAATAAACCTATTTTACTTTTTTTAAGAAAAACCCTAAACTCTTCTTTCTCTAATCCTAAATCATAAACCTAACTAAACCCTAAATTTTAAACCCTAAAACCTATTAAACCTTAAACCCTAAACCTTCCTAACTAACTCCTAAACCTTAAACTTAAAACTCTAAAATATTAAACCCTAAAGTTTTAACTATAAACCTGTTTAACCCTAAATCTAACTAAACCCTTGCTAACTAAACCTAAACCTAAATAAAATAAAATAAACTAAAATAAATCTAAACCTAAAATAAAAATAAATCTTAAAAAACCTAAACCTAATCCTAAAAAAAAAATAAAACCTAAACCTAAACCTAAGAATAAAAAATTAAACCTAAACCAAAAAAATAAAATGAAAATAAAACTAAACTAAGAAAATAAACTTAAACCTAAACCTAAAAAAATGAACAAAAAATAAAAACCTAAACTAAAATAAATAAACCTTAAAATAAATAAACTAAACTAAATAAAAATAAAAATAAACCTAAATAAAAATAAAAGATAAAAGAAGCTAAAATAAACTAAATAAACTTAAACCTATGAGTTGACTTAATTTTTTTAAAAAATAAATAAATAAATAAAATTTAATAAAAAAACCCTAACCCTAAACCCTAAACCTTAAAACTAACCCTAAACCCTAAACTCAAACTCTAAACCTAAACCTAAAACCTCTAAAACCCTAACCTCTAAATCTTAACCCTAACCTAACTAAACTAAAACTCAACCTAACCCTAAACTAAACTAACCCTAAACCTAAAATTAAACTAAACCTAAACCTCCTACTAAACTTTAAACCCTAAACCTTAAAACTAAACTAAACCCTAAACCCTAAACCAACTAAAACTAAACTAAACCCTAAAACCCTAAAAAACACTAAACCAAACTCTATACCCCTAAACCTTAAACCTTAAAACCCTAAACCCTAAAAAACCTAAACCTAAACCCTAAAACTAAACCTAAAACCTAAATAAAAAACCTAAAAACCTAAATAAATAAAAAAATAAAAATAAAATAAAAACCTAAATTAAAACCTAAAAATAAAATAAAATTAACTAATAAAAATAAACTAAAATAAAATAAATATAAACCTAAACTAAACAAAAAGATAAAATAAAGCTTAGAATAAAAAACCAAAATAAAATAAAAAGTAAACCTAAAATAAAATAAAATAAAAAATAAATAAAAACCTAAACCTAAAAAATAAACCTAAAAATAAGACCTAAGAATAAATAAAAAATAACACCTAAACCATAAACTAAAAAAAAACTAAACCTAAAATAAAAAAATATAAACAAAATAAAATAAACCTAAACCTAAACTAAAATAAACTAAACTAAAATAAATAAAACCTAGCCCTAAGCCTAAAATAAACTAAACTAAAGCCTAAACTAAATAAAATATAATAAACTAAAAAATAAACCTTAAACCTAAACTTAAAATAAACCTAAAAAAAAACCTAAACCTAAATAAAAAATAAAACCTAAAAAAAAAAAATAAAATAAAAATAAAACTCCACTAAAAATTAAACCTAAACCTAAACCTTAAAAATTAAGTAAAATAAAAAACCTAAGCTAAAATAAATAAACCTAAAATAAATAAAATAAACTAAATAAAAATTAAAAAATAAAAAAATAAAATAAACTGAAATAAATAAAAAATAGACTAAATAAACAAAAGGAGAAATGTTGAATCTGAATTTGTTCTCTATCAAAAAAGGAAAGAAATGAAAATCTCTAAACCCTAAACTAAAACTTGAACCCTAAACTTAAAACTAAACCCTAAACCTAAAACTAAACCCTAAACCTAAAATTAAACCCTAAACCCTAAACCCAAACCTTAAAAACCCTTAACCCTAAACCCTAAACCCTAAACCATAAACTCTAAACTGACACTAAATGCTAAACCCAAAACCCAAAACCATAAAATGCTAAAAGCCTAACCCTTAAATAAATAAAATATAAAAACAAAATAAATAAAAAATGCAAAACTAAAATAAACTAAAATAAAAAATTAAATAAAAACCTAAACTAAAACCTAAACCTAAACCTAAACCTAAACCTAAACCTAAACCTAAAAAGAAAATAAAATACAAAATAAAAACTAAACTAAAATAAAATTAATAAAAACCTAAACTAAACTAAAAAATAAAAAACTAAATAAAATAAAAAGTAAACCTAAAATAAAAATAAAACAAACCTAAAATAAAATAAAATAAAAAACTAAATAAAAACCTAAAAATAAAACCTAAAAGTAAATAAATAATAAAACCTAAACCCTAAACTACAAAAACCTAAACCTAAAATAAAAATAAAATAAGCCTAAACCTAAACTAAAATAAACTAAACTAAAATAAATAAAACCTGAACCTAAACCTAAAATAAACAAAACCAAAACCTAAACTAAAACTAAATAAAATTAAATTAAAAAAAAAATAAACTAAACCTAAACTAAACCTAAAAATAAACCTAAAACCTAAACCTAAACATATGAAAACAAATTAAAAAACCTAAACCTAGACCTAAAAAATAAATAAAACTAAACCTAAAAACTAAAATAAAAATAAAACTAATCTAAAAAAACAAAGCTAAACCAAAACCTAGACCAAAAAAATAAACTAAAATAAGAAACCTAAATTAAAATAAATTAACATAAAATAAATAAACTAAACTAAATAAAAATACAAATAAAGCTAAATGAAAATAAAATAAACTAAAACTAAACTAACCCATTATATTTTTTTAAAAAATAGAAAATTATACAATTTAAAAAAAATCATAAAAAAACCTCTAAAACTAACACTAAACCCTAAACTCTAAACCCTACAACCTACAAACCCTAAAGCCCTAAACCCTAAAACCCTAAATCCTAAACCCTAAAATCTACAAACCCTAAACCCTAAACCTTAAACCCTAAACCCTAAATAACAAAACCTAAACCCTAAACCCTAAAAACCTAAAAACCTAAACCTAAACTAAACAAAACCTAAAAATAAAAAAAATAAAAAAAATCAAAACTTAAATAAAATAAAGAAAATACAACAAAATAAAAACCTAAACTAAAACCTAAATGTAAACCTAAACCTAAACTTAAAAATGTAATAAAAAAATAAAAACTAAACTAAACTAAAATAGAAAACCTAAACTAAACTAAAAAAATAAAATAAACCTAAAAATAAAAAACCTAGATAAAATAAAAACTAAATGTAAAATAAAAAATAAAATAAAACAAAAATAAAAAAACCTAAACCAAAATAAATAAAAGTAAAACCTAAACCCTAAACTAAGAAACCTAAAGCTAAAATAAACAAAATAAAATAAACCTAAACTAAACTATACTAAAAAAAAAAACCTAAACCTAAACCTAAACCCAAAAAAAATAAAATAAAATAAACTAAAATAAACCTAAACCTAAAAAAATATAAACCTAAAAATAAACCAAAAATAAAAACCTAAAACCTAAACCTAAAAAAATAAATAAAAATCGAAACCAAACCTATAAATAAATAAAATATAAAATAAAATAAAATTAAATTAAATTAAATTAAAAAATAAACATAACCCTAAACTTAAACTTAAAAAAATAAACTAAACTAAATAAAAATAAAAAATAAACCTAAACAAAAAAATAAATAAAATAAAAATAAATAAATAAATAAATAACTAAATAAACCTAAACCTACTAGTTTACTTAATTTTTTTAAAAAAAAACCTAAATCCTAAATTCTAAACCCTAAATCTTAAAACTAAACCTAAACCCTAAACCCTGAAACTAAACTTAAATCTTAAACCCTAAAAAACCCTTAACTTTAAACCATAAATCCTAAGCTAACCCTAAACCCTAAACCATAAAGCCTAACCCTAAACCCTAAATCCTAAACTCTAAACCCTAAACCCGAAAAGCATAAAAACCTAAATCTAAACTAAATAAAACTTAAAAAATAAAATTAATGAAAAAACCTAAGCCTAAATAAATAAAAAGAATAAAATAAAATAAAAACCTAAACCTAAGAATAAAATAAAATAAACTAATAAATAAAATAAAATAAATAATAACTTAAACTAAAAAAAAAAATAAAATAAACCTAAGAAATAAAAAAAATAAAATAAAACTAAACATAAAATAAAAATAAAATTAAAGTAAAATAAACCTAAAATAAAATAAAATAAATACTAAATATAAATCTAAACTTAAAAATAAATAAAAAATAAAACCTAAACCTAAAATACAAAATTAAATAAACCTAAACCTAAAGTAATATAAACTAAACTTAAAAAAATGAAATCTAAACCTAGACCTAAAATAAACTAAATATAAACCTAAACCTAAAATAAATAAACTAAAAATAAACCTAAACCTAAATTAAAAAAATAAAACCTAAAATAAATTGAAAATAAAAACCTAATACCTAAACCTAAAAAAATAAAAAACCTAAAGCTAAAGCTAAAAATAAAAAATAAAACCTGAACTTGAAAAATAAAATAAAAATTAAACACAACTGAAAAATAAACTTATGCCTAAACTTAAACTTAAAAAAATAAACTAAAATAAAAACCTAAACTAGAATAAATAAACCTAAAATAAATAAACTAAACTAAATAAAAATAAAAACTAAACATAAATATAAATAAAAAATAAAATAAACTAAAATAAACTTAAATAAACTAAAATAAATAAAAAAAATAAACTAAACCTACTAAGTTAATTTAAGAAAAATAAACCATAAGTTAACCCTAAACCCTAAACAAAAAATAAACTAAAAAAACCTAAACCTACTAGTTTATATGTGAATTTATAAATAAACCTAAACTAAAACTTG